>CM038722.1:16923828-16932744 GCA_021613375.1 Megaleporinus macrocephalus
ACTCGTCTAACATCAGCATCAGACCTCACTTATGCGTTTCTGGAGGAACGGTCCATAATTGCCATAAAAAGGGAAAGAGTGGGTCGCCATCATATCAAACCCTATTTATTAAGAATGGGATGTCACTTAAGTTCATATGCATGTGAAGACAGATGAGTTGAATACTTTTGGCAACACAGTGTATATCAGTCTATAGCAGTGTTTAATTCTGAGAGAGAAAGAGAGGTTGGAATTTGGTCAAGTATTTTGGGTTTCAGTTTTTTGGGCACACTTTAATGACATGGCTTCACTAATAATACGCAAACATCTCAAACCCCTCAATATTACTCACCACTGCAAGAAATGATTCTACTGAACTGGACATACAGAACCCAAATCCCTATTGCACTGGCTCATCCTCCTTATACATCACTCCAACCTGAAATGACTCACAGCAAATCTAAAAAATAACACTAAATCATTTGAGGAAACGATGAGAGCTAATTCTAGACCTAGTCTCTATGGAAACCTTAAAAGTGCATATGTAAAATTTGACATTGACCCGCATGGTTACAGAAACAAACACACATACAGCAAACTTTCCTTCAGAGTTAAACGACACAACAGCTGATATTCCATAAATATCCGAATGAATGCGTGTACAGTCAGGTGCCTGATGACCTGTTATGTGTACTGTTTTTTCCTCCCTTCTGCTCTCCACCTATCATCTCTTTGCTTTGGCATGACTGGTTTGGAAGCTGAGGGCTTATAAATGGGTAGACTACTTCACCAGTACCTGTAATACATCACATTGTATCTACCGTATACTATAGAAACTTTGAATAATGTAAAGGAGTAACTTGTAAGATGACACAACTTTAATACTTCAAACAGCAGTGGGCAACATATCACCAGAAAGTTGTGGTGTTCACCTCTATTCTAAGAAACATAACAGTCCCACCTCCTCATTACTCATTACAAACTTCATTACTTCACTCAATGGTTGCTTACCAAGAGCTTCAGCCAGTGTTGTGCTGCTCTTATCCTTTTACTGGCTACCAGTTCATAAACGACTCTCAGTATTATTGATAAGAAGTTAGAATACGCCATCGGCGCAGTGCTACTTCTTCCTCATGTTGGACAAATTCGACTCTATCATGCAATATTGACTCTCTATCGCCTCTTAAGGTGCTCAAAGTGGTACTACAACACAAGACTGGCTGGTGCTGACCGATTAATTGAATTGATATCTTTTTTTTGCCACATGCGTCTGTGTATCATGTTGCAATCAAATATATTGTTTCTTTACATTTTGTTAATAATTGTAGTTTATTCAGGTTATAAATTGCACCTTTGATGCCAATAACAATAAAATAGCGACAAAAAAATGGTTGGGAAGTTGGAAGGTGGCCAGTAGATATTTGCCAAGCCCTGAAAAAAAAGAAAAGTAAAATGAACAGCCACACAAATTTGCTAAGTGACATCAAAGGAAAAGAAATATAATAAAATACAAGAAATATGTAGGATACGACCCCCTAAAAGACAGAGCTTACACTACACCCTATTACACTTATGTTATTATTTTCTACCCTGAGGTGTTTTATCGTTTAGAGTTTTGGTTGAGTTTCAAGATTGTTTTGGTTATGTACTGTGAACAGTCAGACCTGTAAATAACTTCTGTTCTCATTGGCTGTTCTGAATGTGTTGTGCTTTATTCACAAAGAAGTCTGATCTCAAGTGTACGGAACAAACTGTTCAGTTCAGAATGAGAGCCTTAAGGGTAGCAAAAAAAATATCTGTATGCTTTGGACAGCTGCAGTGATGGTAAAGACGGCACAATGCGGCCTTTTCTTTTCTAATATTATACAGATATTGACATTTTGAGTCATGTGTCTTTATATTTTTCTTTAACAGATAGTAAGCATTTAAAGCTTTCTGTTTTCTTTAAAGCACTTTACTAAGATGTGTGTATAAATGTAGGTCACAATGCTGAAAATAAATCACCGAATCACTCTATTAGCAGACAGTAGAAAACATAACAACTCATCACATCACATTATGTGAATGTGTTAGTTTTAAGTATTGATATGTTACAGGATTTGCGTTAATAGCTCATCCAGCATTTTTACTGATTTTACTGATACTGAAGAAAATATCATTTCTAAAAGATATGGTTGCTTTCCTGACAGCACAATATTCATTAATTTCCCTCATATCATATCTTCCTCTCTGTAATATCAAATAATGTATTTCAAACAGCTTTTGCAGCTTTGTTTTTTTTTTTTTTTAAAACATAGGAACTGGGGACTGTTGTGTGACAGTATGTATTGACGACCCTTCGGTTTACTGTGATGTGGGCCTCTTAACAGACAGCCCCGAATTTCAGCTCAGTAGACAAGCACGTTGTAACTGTTAAGCACTGAAATAATGTGTAATCTTTCCTAGAATACCATGCTGTTACTCACCCCAGATAATTATTTTGATGACTACGGCTATATTTAGTAGTTTTAAAAAAGAACCTGCCTTCCCAGGAGACCTGGAATAGAACTATATCCAGACAAAGGCTTAAAACCATAAAATATGTCAGGTTCAAAGATGTGAAAAGCTCCTAGCAAAGACATGGAACATTGATTAAGTGCTTAGCGATAGATTTTTTTTAATGATTGCACTTTGCTCTGTTTTGTCAGCTTCCAGCAAATGTGAAAAAACTAATTTGCCCTCTCTGTACATCTCTCCATACATCCACATTTCACTTTCCTTACTGGGTTACTCTCTTAGTTTTCATGTCCTGTGGTTGTGCATATTTCAGCAAGATAGCTTTTGATGGGCACCCTCCCTGTGACTACAAACACAGCCCCTTTCCTTTATCTGCATGTTTGTCCAGCTTATTTTCTCACGTCTTTTATACCAAACCACGCTTAACTTGTTTTAATGAATTATATGTATAAACTAAACAGGGTTTGCAATTTTTATTGGTCCATTCAGTATGAAATGTTCACACAATATTTAAAAGCTTCTATGGTTTGGTTTTTTTGGGGCATTATGTATAAGGCCAGCAGTGTAGACCCTTATGACCGTTCTTTCCCCCAATGCTAGTAAGCCAACATCAGTGTGAGCGTATCTCTGGACTTGGCAGAGTGCAAAGCACCAGTAATTAAATCTCAGTTACGCTGGAGCGTATCCTCCGCGATGGCAGGTCCGTTTATCCCCCAGCGAGGCGCAGGACAAAGACGGAGTGGAGGAAAAGAAAGAAAAAGTCTCAGGTGGAGGGAACTGCGCTAGCGACGGCTAAGCTAAGGCACTGGGAGACAGCCAAAGCAGACTGGCTCCTGTTGGTGGATAAGTCATGGCTATTTAGGAGGAACAATCGCGTCTCCTACGGAGCAGGCCCACACAGAGACCACCCTGGCATCCGCAGACAACACATATACAGTAAACAGTAGTACACAAGGGTAAATAGCGCTGCTTCTCGCTCTCAATCACACGCTCTTTTCCCAGCCTCCAACACGTATGAGTCAGCTTGTGAAGGGCTCGATAATTACCTGCTGAATTCGCCCTGCTTTTCTCGTGTACACAAGCAGCTATAGCCAACACCACACAGCCCACTTTGTGGAAATGTAACACAATAAATTAAGCAAACGTCCTACTGACAGCATTCACTTGCTGTTAAGAGCTTAAAGGAATAGTCCAGCTGCATCTGTAGCATTACGTCACACCCTGAAAACAAACACTGCCCATTTTGATGGCGTGTAAGTGCTTCATGTGCTGCTGTGCAAAACCTGTGTACAGGTTTTACAGGTGAGGTGTACAGGTGAGACATGCTGCTCAAACTTATTTCAACCCAATGCTTTCAGTTCATGCCGTATGACAGCTGCAGATCTAAATTTCACAACACCAGATGGTTAATCACTCACGTTTCTCGTGTTTTGTTTATTTAATTTCCAGTCAAATGTCCTATTCATTTTTCGGAGATATCAGGGGAGATTAGATATATTAAAATTTACTTGCATACATAAAAGTGAAAGAGGAAATAATCCTAAATTCTTTTAATTGGGGTTTGAAAATTATTAGAAGATAGAAAACTGGGCTCCTTAAAAAGATATGAGTGGAAATTAAAGGGCCCATATTAGGGCTAGGCGATATATCGAGATTTTAAGAAATATCGATATATTTTTATATTAGATAGAAGATGAGACAATATCGTTTATATCGATATAGTTTGTGTTGCTCTGCAATTATACCTGTAGATCCACCAGCCTTTCTCTTTTCCTAGTTTGTCTCAACTTCACACAGGCCCACCTCTCTCCCTCACAAAACTCACCCCTCCCCCACTGCTTCACCCGTAAATGCAGGCAGCGACAGCATGGAGACAGATAAACACACGAAATAAGCTCTGAGGATCTGGTCAGTAAAAAGAAAAACAATGCCTGTTAAAAGTAGAGCTGGGTAAAAAGGTACGACCAAAACGTCTCTGTACCTATTTTTGGTACTTATAACACGAAATAAAAAAAATTTAAAACGTGCCATGATGGGCAGAAACACGGAGAGCACACATACACACAGCTAGGTAAACATGTCCAAGCGCTCGAAAGTTTGGCTCTACTTTGTCTGTCTGAGAGCAGCTGCAGGTGCACCAAACGGTTCAAGATAGGGGCTTCCAGAACTGGTAATACATCCAATCTGATGAAACATCTGATTACACATGGAATTAATCTTCGTCAAGAAAACTGCTAAATTTTCGACTGCATGAAGAACAGCAGCACTACAGCGCTGCCGGAGACATTCAGTCACCGTATTAATATACCTGTAACTGTAAGGTATCGCTCGTGTTCTGTAAGTATAACATTAACAGTTACTTGAATATAGATTTACAGAGAAACAACCCCTTTCACTTTTGCAGAGAAGCTGAGGATGTCGGTTGAGAGAAGGGATAAACGCCACAGAGCAGTAACCCATTTCATTGTTAACGGATTGTTTTGTTCTTAAGAAAGCAGCACAAATATGCTCATTGTTTAAACAAAATCCAAATAAAAAGATAAAAAAAGGTAGCCTTTTATGGTGACAGTATGAAACTGACTCATGTTCTCTGTTAAATGAATAAATAAATACATACATTTTTGTACTTTTTTGTTACAATTCAGAAAAAAAGTATCGTATCGGTATCAAAGTTTTTAAAACGATACCCAGCCCTAGTCAAAAGTGCCTGTGTGACATTAGGGATGTGAAGCTTTCACGCAGAAGTGCCTTTTTGTTATCACCTTATGGGAAGAAAAAAAATATTGAGATATATATTGTATATCGCCATTCAGCTAAAAATATCTACATATTATTTTATGTCCACATCGCCCAGCCTTAGCCCATATCATGGAAAACTGAATTTTCCTCGCTTTATTGGAAAAAGTTCTGAAGCAAACACTGGTAATGTTTCAACCTTTACCATTCAGTCAATACAATCCATACAGTCCACATAGTCCATATGTGAAAAAACAGCAGTTTAGTGTCATCCACTTATATTTAAGCATAAAAACTTCACAAATGTCCCACATGAACTTCAAGAAGTAAAACTCAAAAATATAAGATACGGGCTCTTTGAAATAAATGGAGTAGTGAAGTTGGACTTTAAATAATAAAATATCTACATTACAAAATCACTAAAAACTAATAAGATGACATGATTTCTGGTTAGCATCACAGTGTTTATGCATGGGTTAGATTTTGAGGTACCACAACTCACTGTTGAATAAAGAGTAAAACTGTTCAGGCATCAGAAAAATATAATTTTAATATATGTTACATTTTTATAATACAAAATAAAAAAATTATAAGCCCCCCCCAGTACAGCACCAGTACTATACACCTTTAGGGGAATGTCATTGTATTTCAAAGGAACAGAAAATCAGTTAACATTCCAATAATAGAACAACCAGCCAACACTGAAGCAACTGCCCGTTAAAGTCGATTATAAATATGTTTTAGTCGTAAAGATTAAATGTTCTTTCGAGAAGAACAAGAAAGCAAAACAAAATCAGAGTTCAGGGTAATGGACGGTTTGCTATAAATGCAACAGATGGAGATTAAGTTGAAAACCACCAGAGTGTTCCTTTAACTGTCAGTCTGAATGACCTTCCCACAGTTACTGGCTGGCCATGCCAGTTTCAGGCATTATATCACAGCGCTAGTGGTTTCCAGGCAGTGTTGCCCTGGGCGGAATCGTCTGAAAACGGAGACCAATGGAGACCAGTACTGTACTGACTCGATCTGACTTGACAGGAGATCTCTGCGTGCACGCGCACACTTACACACGAGCAGGCAACAGCCGTGAGGCGAGAGAGAGACCTATCAAGCACATGTCCAATTACCATGGTAACCCAAAGCTCACTTAGAGGGTTACTGTTTGGTCTCCAAAAAAGCCCAAGATCTCCAAAAAACGCGCTTCACCACAGAGAAGTGCTGAATTCAAACCACGGGAAAGAAAAGAGAAGCGCATTAATTAAAGAAATGCCAGTGCCTATTAGAGAGAGAGAGAGAGAGACAGGCACAGAGAGAAGGGAGATGAAATGTTTGAGTCAAAAAGAGTTATAAGTCAGGAAACAGGTCATCGTGTTAAAATACAGTTCAGCTGCTCTTTGAACATAAAAGCTGCTTCCGCTTGCTCAGTATTTACAACCCACACAGAGCTGCCACTGCTAGTCCTGCACTTCATAACACACCTGGACCGGCACACAGGCGCATTCACTATTTTGTTGAACACCAAAGAAAAAAAAAAGCCTTTTGTTGCTGTTGCTGGTTTGTTGTTCGTACATTTGCGGTTGGCATAGAAAAGCATTATTTTTGCCATTAATGAAATATGGCAGTAGCCTAACAGTTATGATGACAAGGTTCAGCCGCTAGGCCTATACATCACTCTGAAAGGCTTACTGGGAAGCAGTAATGTAACTGCTTGCTAGTATTACATAGCTTGACAAACAAGCTTCTGTTTCCCATCAGACTATACCAGTATACCAGAGACTAACCAGGACGATAACCAGCATAGTTTACTAGATATTAGTTCTTTTTTTATTATTGTGCTGCTAGTAAAGTTGGACTGGTGTGTCAGACAATTGTTGCACATAATTGCTCATGTGGACCCCTAGAGGGTCGGGCCATGAGGATGCAGCCATAAAAGCAATGGGATCAAGCAGGCTTGAACAAAGCATGTACGTACAAAACCCATTAACACCTTAAATGGCCAAGAGCCACTGGTTAGTGCAGCCTTAAAGTAACGTGAACTGGAAATCATGGTGCATTTTCTTTCCAAACCACAACATATTTGTGAGTGAAAGATCTGGGAGGATCTCTGAGCTGAGTGTTTTGCTTTTTGACAGATAGGAGGCTGGTGAAGGGATGAAAACTTGATATTATCGCTCAACATTTCATTCAATTTCCAAGCTGCTTATTCTTCTGGGTCTCAAAGGAGGAGCTGCTGAAGCCTAACCCAGCACTCATAGGGCAGAAAGGAGAAAACACCCTGGACAGCTGCCAATCCATCGCAGGGCAGACATACATGTACACTTCCATGTACATACACACCTAGAGGCAATTTATTATCTTCAGTTTACCAGACTATGTGTCTTTGAACACGCAAACTCCAGCATATCTGTCAATGGAATGGAAATGGACATATTTCTGATAGTATAATTAAATAAACTATTGATTTATTTATTTATTTAACCTGTAACTCTAACACTAAACTGGGACACCATTGTCCCACTGTGAGTGAGATGTTGTGACTTTGTATCTACCGGCTTGTGAGCAATGAGGTCTGAGGGTGAGACCCCCCGCTGTGAAAACAATTCAAATTGCATGCTATGGTTACTGTGGAAAGGGGTTAACATGACTGGGAACATAAAAAGGTCAGTTTTGATTTCATGTTTCTTTCTGGAATTTAGTTCTGCAGTTAAAGCAATTTCACACACAGGGACTTCACCTCTACCCCCAATCTAAATATTTATTATATCTCCTGGCTGGGCATAACTTTTACACCTAGCGTCTTACACCCAGACATTTATAAGCCCTATTGGTGCTGCTGGCCTCAGGAAGCCTTTGCTAGATCCACTTTACAGAAGCAAATGAGAGAAAAGGCAAGACTGCAAAATATTAGTGACTGTTTGATAAATATATCAAAGAAAGGCAAAGTATAATAGGTGCATAATAAGTATATATCTTAATGCTATAATCAAATAATCTTAAATATGTCACTTTGATTTGCTTACAGATTTAAATAAACCATTATGCATGTAGTTCAGTCTTCTTTGCTAGTGTAATCACTGCATGGACTCAAACATGTTCAAAACTATTGGAAGGCCTGGGACTTGATCTGATGACTAAAGATTGACTCGTTTCACCCCTCATGCGCAGGATTAGAAATGATTGTCCATCTCAATTCATTGTACACTACAGCTACAGCAGATTGATTAGGTTAAGAAATTAAGCTGAGAAAAGTTGGAGTTTTCATTTCACTTGTAGCCCCTTACTGCAGCTCTCCATCTCACCCACCATAAGTCTTCATGCAGTGGTTACACGGGCAAGAAAGACCGAACTCCATGCATAATATACAGCTCATCTTTAATTTGTTGAACCCGTGTACTGCTTGCCTCATGATTATTGCTTTCCACACAAGCAAGATCTTTGGGACTTCAAAGAGCAACATCAGCAGAGCAAGGACAAACAACATTTCTTATGTAATGCCTAGCTGCGTTCGACAAAAGCTAAGGGGAGAAAAATCTGAGGAGTTCAGTTGAGATGAGAATTGTGGAGCTCTTGAATCTAGACCTCCAGCTGAGATGAGAGCTGACTTGCACAGTAACTGTGGAGCACAGGCTAAGGGAATAATTACAGGGAGCTAATTATTTATGCGGTAAACAAGGCCGATCTTGTCCAGACTCGAATGCGAGGACT
>CM038722.1:16933742-17038742 GCA_021613375.1 Megaleporinus macrocephalus
ACCAGCAAAACGTTTTAGATACACTACCAGCCAAACGTTTTAGATACACTACCAGCCAAACGTTTTAGATACACTACCAGTCAAACGTTTTAGATCACTACCAGTCAAACGTTTTAGATCACTACCAGCCAAACGTTTTAGCACACTACCAGCCAAACGTTTTAGATCACTACCAGCAAAACGTTTTAGATACACTACCAGCCAAACGTTTTAGATCACTACCAGCCAAACGTTTTAGACACAATACCAGTCAAACGTTTTAGATCACTACCAGCCAAACGTTTTAGATACACTACCAGTCAAACGTTTTAGATCACTACCAGCCAAACGCTTTAGATACACTACCAGTCAAACGTTTTAGATACACTACCAGCCAAACGTTTTAGATACACTACCAGCCAAACGTTTTAGATCACTACCAGCCAAACGTTTTAGATACACTACCAGTCAAACGTTTTAGATCACTACCAGCCAAACGTTTTAGATACACTACCAGCCAAACGTTTTAGATCACTACCAGCAAAACGTTTTAGATACACTACCAGCCAAACGTTTTAGATACACTACCAGTCAAACGTTTTAGTACACTACCAGCCAAACGTTTTAGATACACTACCAGCCAAACGTTTTAGATCACTACCAGTCAAACGTTTTAATTCACTACCAGTCAAACGTTTTAGATCACTACCAGTCAAACGTTTTAGTACACTACCAGCCAAACGTTTTAGATCACTACCAGCCAAACGTTTTAGATCACTACCAGTCAAACGTTTTAGATCACTACCAGTTAAACGTTTTAGATACACTACCAGCCAAACGTTTTAGATCACTACCAGTCAAACGTTTTAATTCACTACCAGTCAAACGTTTTAGATCACTACCAGTCAAACGTTTTAGTACACTACCAGCCAAACGTTTTAGATCACTACCAGTCAAACGTTTAAGATCACTACCAGCCAAACGTTTTAGATACACTACCAGCCAAAGGTTTTAGATACACTACCAGTCAAACGTTTTAGTACACTACCAGCCAAACGTTTTAGATACACTACCAGACAAACGTTTTAGTACACTACCAGCCAAAGGTTTTAGATCACTACCAGCCAAACGTTTTAGATACACTACCAGCCAAACGTTTTAGATACACTACCAGACAAACGTTTTAGTACATTACCAGTCAAACGTTTTAGATACACTACCAGACAAACGTTTTAGTACATTACCAGTCAAACGTTTTAATTCACTTCCAGTCAATCGTTTTAGATACACTACCAGCCAAACGTTTTAGATCACTACCAGTCAAACGTTTTAGTACACTACCAGCCAAACGTTTTAATTCACTACCAGCCAAACATTTTAGATCACTACCAGTCAAACGTTTTAGTACACTACCAGCCAAACGTTTTAGATACACTACCAGCCAAACGTTTTAGATCACTACCAGACAAACGTTTTAGTACACTACCAGTCAAACGTTTTAATTCACTACCAGTCAAACGTTTTAGTACACTACCAGTCAAACGTTTTAGATACACTACCAGTCAAACGTTTTAGATCACTACCAGTCAAACGTTTTAGATACAATACCAGTCAAACGTTTTAGATCACTACCAGCCAAACGTTTTAGATACACTACCAGTCAAACGTTTTAGATCACTACCAGCAAAACGTTTTAGATACACTACCAGCCAAACGTTTTAGATCACTACCAGCAAAACGTTTTAGATACACTACCAGCCAAACGTTTTAGATCACTACCAGCCAAACGTTTTAGATACACTACCAGCCAAACGTTTTAGATCACTACCAGCCAAACGTTTTAGATCACTACCAGCAAAACGTTTTAGATACACTACCAGCCAAACGTTTTAGATCACTACCAGCCAAACGTTTTAGATACACTACCAGTCAAACGTTTTAGTACACTACCAGCCAAACGTTTTAGATACACTACCAGCCAAACGTTTTAGATCACTACCAGTCAAACGTTTTAATTCACTACCAGTCAAACGTTGTAGATACACTACCAGTCAAACGTTTTAGTACACTACCAGCCAAACGTTTTAGATCACTACCAGTCAAACGTTTTAGATCACTACCAGTCAAACGTTTTAGATACACTACCAGTCAAACGTTTTAGATCACTACCAGTCAAACGTTTTAGTACACTACTAGCCAAACGTTTTAGTACACTACCAGCCAAACGTTTTAGATCACTACCAGTCAAACGTTTTAGTACACTACTAGCCAAACGTTTTAGTACACTACCAGCCAAACGTTTTAGATACACTACCAGTCAAACGTTTTAGATACACTACCAGTCAAACGTTTTAGATCACTACCAGACAAACGTTTTAGATACACTACCAGCCAAACGTTTTAGATCACTACCAGCCAAACGTTTTAGATACACTACCAGTCAAACGTTTTAGTACACTACCAGCCAAACGTTTTAGATACACTACCAGCCAAACGTTTTAGATCACTACCAGTCAAACGTTTTAATTCACTACCAGTCAAACGTTTTAGATCACTACCAGTCAAACGTTTTAGTACACTACCAGCCAAACGTTTTAGATCACTACCAGCCAAACGTTTTAGATCACTACCAGTCAAACGTTTTAGATCACTACCAGCCAAACGTTTTAGTACACTACCAGTCAAACGTTTTAATTCACTACCAGTCAAACGTTTTAGATCACTACCAGTCAAACGTTTTAGTACACTACCAGACAAACGTTTTAGATCACTACCAGCCAAACGTTTTAGATCACTACCAGTCAAACGTTTTAGATCACTACCAGTTAAACGTTTTAGATACACTACCAGCCAAACGTTTTAGATCACTACCAGCAAAACGTTTTAGATACACTACCAGCCAAACGTTTGAGATCACTACCAGCCAAACGTTTTAGATACACTACCAGTCAAACGTTTTAGATCACTACCAGCCAAACGTTTTAGATCACTACCAGCCAAACGTTTTAGATCACTACCAGCAAAACGTTTTAGATACACTACCAGCCAAACGTTTTAGATCATTACCAGCCAAACGTTTTAGATACACTACCAGCCAAACGTTTTAGATCACTACCAGCCAAACGTTTTAGATCACTACCAGCAAAACGTTTTAGATACACTACCAGCCAAACGTTTTAGATCACTACCAGCCAAACGTTTTAGATACACTACCAGTCAAACGTTTTAGTACACTACCAGCCAAACGTTTTAGATACACTACCAGCCAAACGTTTTAGATCACTACCAGTCAAACGTTTTAATTCACTACCAGTCAAACGTTTTAGATCACTACCAGTCAAACGTTTTAGATCACTACCAGTCAAACGTTTTAGTACACTACTAGCCAAACGTTTTAGTACACTACCAGCCAAACGTTTTAGATCACTACCAGTCAAACGTTTTAGTACACTACTAGCCAAACGTTTTAGTACACTACCAGCCAAACGTTTTAGATACACTACCAGTCAAACGTTTTAGATACACTACCAGTCAAACGTTTTAGATCACTACCAGACAAACGTTTTAGATACACTACCAGCCAAACGTTTTAGATCACTACCAGCCAAACGTTTTAGATACACTACCAGTCAAACATTTTAGTACACTACCAGCCAAACGTTTTAGATACACTACCAGCCAAACGTTTTAGATCACTACCAGTCAAACGTTTTAATTCACTACCAGTCAAACGTTTTAGATCACTACCAGTCAAACGTTTTAGTACACTACCAGCCAAACGTTTTAGATCACTACCAGCCAAACGTTTTAGATCACTACCAGTCAAACGTTTTAGATCACTACCAGCCAAACGTTTTAGTACACTACCAGTCAAACGTTTTAATTCACTACCAGTCAAACGTTTTAGATCACTACCAGTCAAACGTTTTAGTACACTACCAGACAAACGTTTTAGATCACTACCAGCCAAACGTTTTAGATCACTACCAGTCAAACGTTTTAGATCACTACCAGTTAAACGTTTTAGATACACTACCAGTCAAACGTTTTAGATCACTACCAGCCAAACGTTTTAGATACACTACCAGCCAAACGTTTTAGATACACTACCAGTCAAACGTTTTAGTACACTACCAGCCAAACGTTTTAGATACACTACCAGACAAACGTTTTAGTACACTACCAGCCAAAGGTTTTAGATCACTACCAGCCAAACGTTTTAGATACACTACCAGCCAAACGTTTTAGATACACTACCAGACAAACGTTTTAGTACATTACCAGTCAAACGTTTTAGATACACTACCAGACAAACGTTTTAGTACATTACCAGTCAAACGTTTTAATTCACTTCCAGTCAATCGTTTTAGATACACTACCAGCCAAACGTTTTAGATCACTACCAGTCAAACGTTTTAGTACACTACCAACCAAACGTTTTAATTCACTACCAGCCAAACGTTTTAGATCACTACCAGTCAAACGTTTTAGTACACTGCCAGCCAAACGTTTTAGATACACTACCAGCCAAACGTTTTAGATCACTACCAGACAAACGTTTTAGTACACTACCAGTCAAACGTTTTAATTCACTACCAGTCAAACGTTTTAGTACACTACCAGCCAAACGTTTTAGATACACTACCAGTCAAACGTTTTAGATACACTACCAGTCAAACGTTTTAGATCACTACCAGTCAAACGTTTTAGATACAATACCAGTCAAACGTTTTAGATCACTACCAGCCAAACGTTTTAGATACACTACCAGTCAAATGTTTTAGATCACTACCAGCAAAACGTTTTAGATACACTACCAGCCAAACGTTTTAGATCACTACCAGCAAAACGTTTTAGATACACTACCAGCCAAACGTTTGAGATCACTACCAGCCAAACGTTTTAGATACACTACCAGTCAAACGTTTTAGATCACTACCAGCCAAACGTTTTAGATCACTACCAGCCAAACGTTTTAGATCACTACCAGCAAAACGTTTTAGATACACTACCAGCCAATTGTTTTAGATCACTACCAGCCAAACGTTTTAGATACACTACCAGCCAAACGTTTTAGATCACTACCAGCCAAACGTTTTAGATCACTACCAGCAAAACGTTTTAGATACACTACCAGCCAAACGTTTTAGATCACTACCAGCCAAATGTTTTAGATACACTACCAGTCAAACGTTTTAGTACACTACCAGCCAAACGTTTTAGATACACTACCAGCCAAACGTTTTAGATCACTACCAGTCAAACGTTTTAATTCACTACCAGTCAAACGTTTTAGATCACTACCAGTCAAACGTTTTAGTACACTACCAGCCAAACGTTTTAGATCACTACCAGTCAAACGTTTTAGATCACTACCAGTTAAACGTTTTAGATACACTACCAGTCAAACGTTTTAGATCACTACCAGTCAAACGTTTTAGTACACTACTAGCCAAACGTTTTAGTACACTACCAGCCAAACGTTTTAGATCACTACCAGTCAAACGTTTTAGTACACTACCAGCCAAACGTTTTAATTCACTACCAGCCAAACGTTTTAGATCACTACCAGTCAAACGTTTTAGTACACTACCAGCCAAACGTTTTAGATACACTACCAGCCAAACGTTTTAGATCACTACCAGACAAACGTTTTAGTACACTACCAGTCAAACGTTTTAATTCACTACCAGTCAAACGTTTTAGTACACTACCAGCCAAACGTTTTAGATACACTACCAGTCAAACGTTTTAGATACACTACCAGTCAAACGTTTTAGATCACTACCAGACAAACGTTTTAGATACACTACCAGTCAAACGTTTTATTACACTACCAGTCAAACGTTTTAGATACACTACCAGCCAAACATTTTAGATACACTACCAACCAAATGTTTTAGATCACTACCAGACAAACGTTTTATTACACTACCAGCCAAACGTTTTAGATCTCTACCAGCCAAACGTTTTAGATCACTAACAGCCAAATGTTTTAGATACACTACCAGCCAAACCTTTTAGTACACTACCAGCCAAACGTTTTAGTACACTACCAGCCAAACGTTTTAGATCACTAACAGCCAAACGTTTTGGATCACTACCAGCCAAACGTTTCTAAAACGTTTGACTGGTAGGGTTGTAAAACTTTTTTTCAGTAGTCTTAAAACTTTGACCAGTAGTGTTCTAAAACATTTGACCAGTAGTGTATAGTAATACAGTAAGCATATATATAAATAAATTTGTGTATATGTAAATTAGTGTCTGAATTATGCAGATTTTTTTTAAATGACTACAATTTCCCTTTAAAAACTCTTAATCTTTTTGTATGAAGAAGAGAGAGAGCGTTTTCTGTATATTTTGGCTTTATCAGTGTAATTTTAATATGTCTTGGCATGTTCTCAGAACTCAGATTTGGTATCTCATGAGTCACTGAGGTTTCATAAAGGTGCGAATCAGTCCTACTCAGCTGCTTTGGATTTATGCAGACACCTAAGCACTAGACCCAAGTGCTCAATCTGGAGTGAACGTTTAATATTTACATATCCACATAATCACATCCTGTCATCAGCACATCTCTGGGAAATGTCTGTACAAAGAACCTGAGAGAGCTGTGCACTATGAACTTGCTCCAGCAGTGTGAATAGGAAAGAGCGAGAGGTCTTGTTCTGTTCTGAGGAAGCTGTTCTCTGCAGGTACAACAGAGTCTGCCAAAAAAAAAATTCCCCTCTGACTGCCTGAACGTAGATGGACCACCTGAAAGTGCATTTTTGTGCAGATGATAAAACAAACTATAATGTTTAAACTTGGACTGTTGATTAAATATTTAATATCCATTTACATTATGTTACAGGATCGTGCTGTGAATGTAATCATATTTGTAATTATATTTACATGATGTTGTGCTTCCTGCCCCAATAAAAGTAACAGTTCTTGTCCGCAGTTCTTGTCTTTGACGTTCTGTTCTACAGAAAATGTATCTTGGTATAGAGCCTTTACATTATGAGAACGTTGTGTTCATTCATTGAAAGGCTCTTTAGAGAATCAAAAGTGGTTCTTTTATGGCATCTCTCCAAGAAATCCTTTCTGGCATCTTTGTTTTTACTGTAGAAATGACATTAAACTACTGTGAAACAGTCGTGAACTACCATTCAAAAGTCACTTGTCATATCAATAACTGCTTTTCTACTCCACGCCAAAATTAATTTTAAAGTTAATGGTTTATTCAGTGTTTTGGGAACAGTAAGAATTTATAACATGGTATAAAATTGCATATTGGATTAAAAAAATAAACTGTATATGTATGTGAATTATTATGTGAGTTTGTTTGTTCTTACAACTTGATGCTTTACAGACCTCTTGGTTATTATAGAATCATCTGTATTTCCATTAATTACCAACAATATCTTCATGTTCTCATGTTTGTTACAAACTGTTTAAACCCCATAACGTATTATCAATATATTAGAATAACATGTGCCTCCAGACTTTATTTGAACAAAATGTAAAAGAGGAGCTGCTGGCCTCCAATAACAGCACTGAAATGCATTTGCAACAACCTTGGATTCCTTTATTCAAAAGACTGACTACGAACTAGCGAAATCAGGGGCTTGGTAAACTGAACAGAAAAAAAAAGATTAATTTACTTTATTCGAATTTGCACATCATTTCCACATTAACGATATACACTCACTGAACACCTCTTGTTTCTTCTCTCGCTGTCCATTTTATCAGCTCCACTTACCATATAGGAGAACTTTGTAGTTCTACACTTACAGACTGCAGTCTACCTTGTTTTTTAATGGACAGAACCCCACAGGACCACCACAGAGCAGGGATTATTTGGGTGGTGAACTTTTTAAACACCAGGTCTATTCACTGTCCACACTATTGGACACGCCTACCTTGTTGGTCCATCTTGTATATTTAAAGTCAGAGATAAGGGTTCACCTGTTGCTGCACAGTTTGTGTTGGTTACTCATCAGTGGTTGCAGGACACTGCCCTCAGGACTCTGCTGGCAGGGTAGTCAATTCTTAGACAATTCTTAGCCCAGTATTGACACTGAGGGGTTTATAAACTCTACCACCCAAACAATACCTGCTCTGGGGTGGTCCTGACCATTTAAGAACAGTGTAATTGCAAGGTACCACCCAAACAATATCTGCTCTGGGATGGTCTTGTGGTGGTCCTGAGCGTTGAGGAACAGTGTAAATGCAGGGTAAGTGTGTATTTCAATAAACAGATGGACTACAGTCCATAATTGTAGAACTACAATATACATGTTGTGTATGTTATACCAACACAGTTATCGGCAAATGGAAGTAAACTGTAAGACAAAATTGTGTTAATGCAATTGATAGTATTTCCTATCAAATTCAATAGTTCTTGTTGAATCTAGTACAATTTATGCCTTTTCAGTGTAAATGGGTTGCAGTATGTTCACAGTACTGTACTACTGTTGTCTTCTATAAACAGTAATCTAGTTACTCTCTGCTATAACTCTGCTATATATATTTTTTCTTAACAACAACAAAAACATGAATAAAGTGTGAAGGTGTCTAGGGAGAACCTAAGAGAACGCTGTGCACCTTGAATGCACCCCAGGAGGTTTAATGAGCAGAAACAGGATGAGCGAGAGAGGGGCTCTGTTCTGCGGGAAAAGTAGTCTCTACAGACCAAATCCAGCTTGGCTAATGCTTTGAACTGTAGCCAACTTGCCACAACAAGACACCCCTGTTTTTAATAATCTCTCAGTTCAAATGAGCAAAATCTAATTTAGAAACTGTTAAACGCTTCAGGGAAAAGAATTAACGTTTCCCAAAAACTGAGCAGGTCATTCTATAGCCCCAAACATAGAAATCATAAAACTGTCTCTATTGGTCGTTAACATTGACTATCAAAACTAGCGCTAACTCCCAAGCTAAGTGCCTCCCAAGTACATGAACCCATATATGAACCCATTAATGTCTATATCTGAAACAAAGCCATATAAAATCCAATATTGATTGCGAATGAATATTCCAAGCAATGGCTCTTCTTAGAGTTTCATCTAATATATAACTGTACCATATGTCATTACTTTCATCCAGTCATCACCAGTCCCGGTCTTGGGGGTCTAACATATTGTGAAGTGTGATTCCAACTCTTCCAATCTGCTCCAGTTGCTCCAGTTAAACTTCAGATGTTTTTGACTGATTGGATCAGATGCATCGGTGCTAGTTAAGGTGGGGCTGTAGTTAGATAGATAAGGTTGGAACTAACCTCTGCAGGAAAGTGGATCTCCTGGAGGAGAGTTAGTGATCACTGCTTTAGGGCAACCAGAATAAGCTTCATACTATCATACTAATGTGGTTATTGGAGATAAAGTCTGATATTTCTAAATATTTAAATTCATATTCAGTTCAAATGAAAATAAATGCACTTAAAACTATTAGAATTCATCCACAAGCTAGCATGCTTCTTGACATACAGTGTTCTGGACAGCCTTGAAGCTGAAACTTTAGAAAAAGCTACAAGCACTTAATGTGTATTTATAGTATAGTCTTAAACACAATTCCTGCATAGTTAAATAGTAGAGATGTAAAGAAAGTCATTGAGATTTATTTATAATGGTGGTAATGGGAACCAGGGGTCACACACAGGTTCTAATGGTAGAGCATTAGTCAATATGAAGAAATATGTTTCTTTTGGGGACTAGTTTGCCTGCACGTACCCCTCCAACCAAGGACAGATTAAGGATAGTCTGGGCCCCTGGGCAACTCTTTGTTGCCCCCAAACCTCTGCCCTTTGTGATCATGGGCCCTCTTATGGTTTGCCCTGCTCTTCTCTAGGGCCCCCTTGTAGGGGCTCTCAAAACCAGGGCCCTCTAAAATGATGCCCCCCTCTTTCCTAGGACCCCTAATAGCTAGAAGTTGAAGTCAGAGCAGTGCCACAACGCCTCGTCGGTTTTCAAAAGCATGGCTAGGGCCCTCAAAAGAAGGCTAGGGCCCAGAAGCATGGCTAGGGCCCCCAAAAGCATGGCCAGGGCCCCCAAGAAGCCCTGGGGTCAAAGTCCCTAAAAGTCTGAGGATCCTTTAAATGGAGGGCCCTCGGAAATGAAAATATATTGTATCATAAATGTTGATAGGCATCACAAAATGTTTTGAGCCAGGGTCCCTCCGGGGGCCCCCTGACCTCAAGGGCCCCTGGGCGCTGGCCCGGTCAGTAATTTAGCCATGCCTCCAACGCAACAGCCTTAAAGGGTACATTTCAGGCCAAATAAATTCTTCAAACAACGTTTTATGCATCAGGCGGCATATTCTTAGCCATTTCATGCAAAAGCTTTCTGTGAGAGTTTTTAGAGGCATGACATTTTTCAGATGTCTGGTTCCTATCATTCATACTCTGAACAAATGTGAAGGTTTCTCTAGAACTGAGCATTTTAAATCGAACTACTAATAATTTAATTATACAGAGAAATCTGTGGAATCCCCTTTAACTCTAAGTTAGAGAATAGAAAGAGCTGTCCGTAAATATTATACTGCAAACATTAAATCCTTAAATTATAGGTGTATAAATATGATAAAACACCACATTTATCAATTACCCAAAAACACCAGGCAAATACTTGACATGGAACACACCGAACATTGAAAATACCATGATGTGGTACTAAAAGATAGTAGGGTATGTTGGATTTTACCACTATAGCAGTATATAAGAGACAGACAGCCAAGAAGGCTCCGGGCTCGCGGGAAGGTCAGGGCTTTTTAGGAAAATTAGGAAATTTAGCAGCCAGTAGCAGTTACACAGAACAAAAACAAAGTACAAAACACAGTACAAAAAACAATAAGGTATATAAAAGGGACTTTGCAGCAGACATGATTGAGACCAGAGCAGACCAGGGTGTGAGAGCTCAGAGAAACGTCAGTACTGCAAACCCTTCGAATAAAAAGCTTAAACCCTGAACTGGTCTCCCTCTTCATTCCGAAGTTACTACAGGTACTAAATACAGTAAACTGCTAACAAAAAACCATTTACCTTCCTGACAGTGATGAGAATGGGTTTGTGTGAATCACTGTGTTAGTGACATCAATCAATAGCCTCAATCAATGGCAAGTACCAGCAGCTTTGAGTAAAGACAAGTTAGACTGTCACAGTCAGGTAGGTAAAAGGTGGAAAGGCTTTTAAAGGAAGGCGTCATTAAATACAACTATATCAAATAGAACCTGAGCTTGAACTGCACTGGAGAAATACAGAGACGTGATGTTTCCACTTTGTACAGCACACTGGATTTGACAAAGAGTCTGCCAGCAGTGGCATTTATATCTGGAGTCTGTAGCTGCTGTCTGGTTAGCAAAGAAGTCAACCGGAGATGTAGCAAAGCTTTTAAATAGCCTGCCACTACATAGATGAACGCAGCAGCTGATGAATAACAAGCAGGAAAAAAATGTTTCATTGTTGGTCGGAACCCTGCTCAGGATGTCTGAAGAACACATCAGCATAACTTTAGCTGGTCTGACTGAAGAATGGTATGATTATGTCACTGTGTACCAAAAGTATGATATAGTAATTTCATAATAAAGTAAAAGCCCTACTGGAGCTAGATTAGTTTTACCAGGGGAGAGTCCTATAATTTGAGTGTTTAACAGCAATATATTTTTTTTTAATCCTATATAAATCTGGAAAGTTTGTAGACTTTCAAGTCCGCCAATCCAGGAGTAAATTACCTTCTGAACTAAAACTAATCCAGCTCAAATAAGGTTAAAGTCTTATGGACAAGCATCAGAGTGATGGAACAAATACAAATATACACATGATCTTAAACATACCTTCTTTTGCGAAACATGGTGGAGGTAGTGTCATGTTTTGGGTATGTATGGCTAGCAGTGAATCTGACTGAGTCTTGCTCATATCTATCCAAAATACATTCAAATGCTTCTGCTTGCAAAAGGATAATAAACCCAGACAAACTATTATAGTAGGCAGTGGAGTTTTTCAGGGCTAAAACATGCAGTGTTCTTCATTAGCCAAGCAGTCATGCCTCGGGGCAAAAAGCAAGCATGAAATGAAGATAACTGTATTATGGGTAGTGCATCACCAAAGAACAATCCCAAGACCAGATGTATGTATGATGTATGTGTATGTATGTACCTTGATGCAACTACAATATTCACTAGCAGAAATTAACAGAGTATTTCACTGCAGACCCATAAGATGCAGATTTTAGATTTTAGAGCAAAATAGTACAGCTGTCAAGAAGCTTGAGACAAAACAGAAATAAGAGTTAATGAAGAGACAGCAGCACTAAAATATTAACTCATTTTTCATCAAAACATTCTGAATGTATAATATAGATTGCGAGAGCAAATATCAAGGCATATTTTGCTCTACGTCTTCTCTGTGATTAATATTCTTTGAGCACATTTTTCAGCTTCCAGCCGCTGTGGCTGCTGCTGTTGTTAAAGAAAGTCTCCCAACATGGCTTTGAGACCCTGGTGCTAATTTATGCTGGGTTTTAAACACCAGAGGTCCACACAGAAAACCCATGCAAAACTTTACTTAATGAAGTGGAATGTGTGATCAGCTGCACCTCCATTATGTTTTGCACAATCCTTTCTTAAATACATATGCATGAGAGAGAAGCCTATTTTACATTCTTCCATACACATGGCCCATAGATTGTGCACTTAGCCTCATGTGCCTGTTTCATCCATATCACAGGCTGTATGCATCAGATTTGCGTGTGAAACTGGCACAGAAGGCTTAAAACATTGAACCTGCACATCACCACTCAAATAATAACCCGGTAAGCAATTCTATCTGAGACTACTCAACAACTCAACACAGACTGTTAAGATTGTTTCATTAATTAGGAATGCAGTGTGCATTATGCTATAAGGATGCGTATAGTATTGTGCTTCCATTACTTGTTAGCTTCAAAGCTCCAGTGCAGAACTATTAAACTGGTCCTAGCTGATCAACTGCATTTAGGGTATCAAACTATATCCTCATATATCCTTCATATACCCTATATCCTCATATATCCTCATATCCCCTATATCCTTCATATACCCTATATTGCCATATATCATCATAACCTCTATATCCTCATATCCCCTATATCCTAATATGCCTTATATCCTCATACCCCCTATATCCTCATATACCTTATATCCTCATATCCCCTATATCCTCATATATCCTCATATCCCCTATATCCTCATATATTTACAAAATTACAAAAGTCAATACATATGAATGTTTGGAATACCATCAGATGTAGCATGTATTTGTTCTTCATCTAAATGCGTGTAGTATTCAAGATTTCCACAATTTACTTAAAAACTTCTGAATAATTCAGTCACTGAGATGAAAACAAAGTAATTTCATGTGAAATGGTTGATTGAAGAGATATGTACCTCTTTAGATTTCTTGATAATGGTGGTGATAGGAACAAGGGGTTGTGGTCTGTGGTGCAAATACGGCATTTTTATCCTGAACAAAAGCTATGCAATAATAATAATAATCATAAATGATGGAAAATATGACAAACTGATTTCATAACTATTTTAGCAAACTTCTGATGTTTGTTTCCTATCACACCAATTCTTTCCTTATGAGTTTCTGCAATATGCTGCAATACTTGTCAAACTATTCTGAATGAGTTGTTAACTGTTTAATTATGCAGCAGCTTTGAAAGTTTCCATATTAAATGTTTGTTTAGGAGGTGTTCAGTGTACAATGTAAAGCTCTGCTAAATGTGCCCCAGGGTGTCCCAGGCAATAAGGCATGAGAGGAAACATGGAAGCCTAGACTGTGCCAGTTTCTCCCACTGCCCAAGTGGGGGGCATAAAACATTGCTCCACTGTGCCATACGTCCCACTGAGGGGGTGCCAGGCTCAGAGAGGCTGAATGCCAATATCGTAGGCGCACCACTCCCATAAGACATACAGTCAGACCGCTATGGAGAAAGAACGGTGCGGTTCAGCGGATTTCATTGGCTGACTCCCAAATGACTCATTAGAAAACTATTTTACGTGTTGAAATACTCCTACTTAAAACTGCAGCAGATTTCATAGAGTGAGACCACCGATCTAAGACCAGTTTCTTCCTTTTTGAAGATTACATGAGCAGGGCGGATGATCCTAGGTCAGCAATCTTATGCCTTATTCAAACTGCGCCATGCTAGCAAAGCTTTGATAAAGCTTGTAATTTTGATCTGATCCTACATGTACATACTTACAAAGTTGGTACTTCAAGGGTTCTGTAGTAAAGGCTAGAGATGGACTGATCAGCGTTTTTGAGGCTGATTCCGATCGCCAATCATCTTTCAACATGATCGGCCGATAGCCGATACTGATCGAGGACGGGGTATATGCCACGGCAGGGCTACATGTAGTTATTAGCGCAAGCAAGTCATGAAACATGATCTAAACTGGGTTTATTACCATTTTTAACAAGCTCATGTTAAACAGTATAATATTAACAAAATCAGAAGATGGTCTATGTGGGCATAAACCACTTGGTACAGCTCCGGAAGAGTGATAAAGAGTGGAAAAGTATTTCTACTAGGAGCAGCAGAGCGTGGATCCAGGTGGAATATTAAGCAGCAGGATGAACGTCTTCTACAGCTGAGAAGAGCTGCTTATCTAGAACTATAAACTCAATCACTCTTGCTGTGGTTCCTTTAGCTCTCTGGCTGTTGCTGCTGCTGCTGTACTGTTCGTACCAGTCAGATCTGGTCTGTATGGTGTTCTAGGTTGTTTGTTTTGTGCGTGTATTTCCACCTAGTGGTTCAGATAGGAATTGCAGGGAGCTGGCCAGAGGGGGTTCTCCTCTTCCTGGATGAAACGCTAGCTGAAAATACAGAAATTAGGCTCATTTGTTTAACGCCATCACCGGCTAGCATGGAGAAATATCGGCCGATAGCCAATCACATATTTTGATTAAAAATCGTCTGATACCGATACATAGCCGATCGATCCTTCCATCTCTAGTAAAGGCAGTGGTGCTGCATAGAACCATGAGTTTTGCATTGAACCGTGTAATGATTAAATTATTCTTTGTAGGATAAAATGGTTCTTTAGAATAAATGTGATCTATATGGTTCTGGGTAGCAAGCTTGCCATAACAATAGCAGAACCTTTTCTGGTACTATAGAGAACTAATTTCAAAAAGGTTCTACAGACAGCAGAACAATATACAATACATTCTTTATCAACATCATTTCACCATGCAATAAACAATTTAAGCATGAAATAGTTCTATATGGAACATATAGTTTTATATGGAACCTTTATTAAAGAACCCTTGAAGAACAATCTATGTGTGTTGCTGAGAAGATTTTGCATGACTCTGATTTGACGCATAATGAAAGTTTTGAAGCAGAACCTGATTCTGTCCCAATCAAATACTTTCTGAACCTGAAACTGACCAGCTATCACAGAAATACAAGTGCTGGGGTAAAGAAGTCCAAAGTAATGTGTTTATTTGTATTCATCGTATTTCGTCACACCCACTTTCAAGCGTGTGTTTCTTGCGCTTCTTTGTGTTAGAACTTCTGGTCAGCTAATCAAAATGAATACAGTTACATGGGAGGAGACCAGAGAGACAATAAGAAGATCGAATGGGACAACACTGTCTCATCCAAGGTTAAGAACACAGTGGGTGGATTATATGAAAAGGAGGTTTGAGGTTATTTAGGTCGACATATTTAATTATTTTGTTCGCCAATGAAAACCTATACAAGTAGTAAAGCGTATCAGTACCTGCATAGTGGGAGGGTCGGCCTTGTACTCCTACACACAGACGTGAATTTATATTTCTGAAAGCCAGTGTAAAGCCAAGTCAAGCCAGCTGCCCGAGCCACTCTGCGTGGGTGTTAGTTACAGCCCAGATAGCCTAGCACGGTGCACACTGGTCATAGAACAGTTACTTAACTGATAGCCTCACGAGCACACGTCTGCTTCCTCTGAGCTTCATAAGCGAGACATTTCTCTGGATAAGGAGGCTCTGGTGTTGGTTCTCCTCCACAGAATGATAAGAGCAGACGTACAGAGGTTTGGGTGGATGTTTTAAATTTAGCGCTTCAGTCATAGACGCAGGTTCTCTTCTTTGGAAGGCGGCTTTATAACACTCTGATCTTTATATGCTGTGTTCATAACTCTGTTGTTCAAGCCAAGTTTTCCTCTTCTTCCAATTACTGTGACTCCCTCTAACTGAACATATTAGTTATATGTTTGTTGTTGTCTTTCTTGTAATTAGTATAAACGTATCTGTGGGCCCACCGGAAGTTCTAACACAAAGTAAACAAAGATGCCCCCCCCCGCCCCCCCACCCAGTGTTGTCATGAAGTTATGCAACATGGCTCACCTAAAATTTTTCACATTACACTGACTGGCCTCATAAGAATTGTGCTACTCACATGTCCAGCATGTGTCAAAGCAATACCAGTTCAGGCATTTAAATCTCCTCTTTATAGATTATCAGTACCTGTGTTCTACATAGTGTGCTACGGTGGCTATTTCTTTTTAAACAGAGCACTGAAAATGAACAGTAGAATACTTTCCCCATGATGGAATAATTTCATAACAGTCAATACAGAAGAGAAAAGTCATTAGTCATTTGTAATTAATTATATTTTGAGGATCTACCCTCAACAAACGATGCAAACCAACCAAATATAACCATGATCTGCAAGAAAAAATCCTGGGTCTCGGTCCATTTCCAATGTACCCTGGTCCAGTCTTTCTACTAATTGGAAAGCATTTTTATGCTGGATGCTACAAACCAAACACATGTATTCAATAGCAAAACATGTTTTAGTTCTTCTTCAGCATTGGCCAGCACAACCAGAATGTGTTATGGACACACATATCATTTTTGCAGCACAAACGGTTGTTAATAACGGGAGATAAACATAAACAAAGCCTTTGATTTTGGTGCATGGAAGGCGTAACATATTCTGGGTTAGGCATCTGATTTGTTCAATTATCCATCAATCCATCAATCAACCATGTTTATATAATGTAACACAACACAAAATTGATCTACCACATATTTGGGGGTCAGCTCTATTTTAATAAGCTAGTAAACATTCAGGCAATTAAATATATTGCTTTTAGACATTGCTGAGTGAATCCAACCAAACCTAGTTAAAAATGATACAATGTCACAAAGACTGTTTATGCATGTAGGGCTAAGCTACTAGTGTTAAATGATAAAAGAATGCCAAAAAATAAATGAGCTAGATGTTAAAAGAATGACTAAAAATGAATAACGTTAAAGGTTACTAATGTTAATGCTATTAAGTAACTTGGTGTCAGTGACGGCCATCTACAGGTCACCGATGTTAAAAATGTTTAAAATAAGCAGGCTGGTTATTATCAATTGACATTTACGCTTAGATGTGACTTCTATGAATGAATTCAGCTTTACTTAGGCTTCTGCAGTGTTCTTATGCCTTCCTCAAGGACCGCGGTGGACCTCAGTGACTGAGTGACTCCGGCATCCTAGATTGAAAATTGTTTAAGGTAGGCTTAATAAAATTACAGATAAGGAATAAAGTAGTTAAGAGAATAAGGCAGAACAGCATCCGTTTAAGGCAAGAAACACGAGCGTAACATTTGCACCACAATGTCACAAAGTCAAGGTCCCTTAAGACAGACAAAGATTTCAGGCTCTACTGCCTGGAGAGTTTTAATGGCAGAAAAGAGACCTTTTCCTGTGAGCCCATCTTACAGTGAGCTCAACATTACAATGCATGCCAGAGCGGCAGGTCCACCTGAATAAGCTCCTTGTTTCAAAGTCACCAGAAAGCAAAGGCCTAATCCTACCCACAAAAGTACACATGCACAGTCCCAAATTGATCTTCCATTGATCTTATCCATGGCTGCCTGGAGGGGCCACCAATCTAGGTGAGCAAATGAATCAATGAATCAGTGATATAAATAGGCCATGTTTTCTCAGTCTGAGGAACTGATATGGACCACTCATGTAGAATGTCAGGAATAATAATAAGACTACAGTGCTTCGGCCATGTGCATATACATACTGCATGTATGTAAGTATTCTCTCTCTACATATATCCATCCATCCATTATCTGCCGCTTTATCCCACTAGTCAGGGTCACGGGGGGCCTGGGGCCAATCCCAACATCATCAGGCGAAGGCGTGGTATACCATGGACAGTTCGCCAGTCCATCACATGGCCAACACTTACTCACACACCTACAGGCAATTCAGAGTGACCGATAAACCTATAATGCATGTGTTTGGACATGTGGGAGGAAACCCACTAAACGACCAAGGCCAGGGATCAAACCCGGATCGTCTTGCTGTGAGGCGACAGAACCACCGTGCCTCTATATATATATATATATATATATATATATATAAACCTCAAACAAGAATATGCAGAACTTCACAATCTTTTTTTTCAGCAACTATATCTTGCTCTGAATTCCTGGAACAGTGTGCAGAGCAACCGTTTAGGAAAAAGTGAATGTAACTTGTAACTTGAATGTAAAAATGTCTTTACCTGTGCCAGGAAAGGAGAAAAGAATTATATTAAAGTGAATACTTCTGCAGATATTTACTGTAAGGTAGAACTGCATTGTGTCTCATTGAACTTTGCCTGCCTCAGTTTTTCTGCTCACAAAGGGCAAGTCGTAAATACAAGTGATAAACTCCGGCATCAACAACCAGTACAAGGAAACCCAGCAGGCCAAGCTGGCACTGATCCATCCCAGCAGCCATATGTATAGTTCATATAGTTTATCAGTGGCTGGTGACAACCTATTGGTTAGATATGACTTGACAAGCACACACTTAGCATACAACATACATCAGGCAGTTCATATTTTGTGGACAGAGCTACACACCAATTGTAATGCAGTGTGATTCAACACAATTTTATTCAGCATAATGCGATTCAGTGCGATACAGTGTGATGCAAAGTAATAGAATATGATGCTGTGCAATTCAGTATACTACAAATAGTTTGATTTTATTTCTTTAGTTCTTAAGCAGACAGCAAAGGCTGCTTTTCTTTACAACTAAATAAGGCAAAGGCATCGGTTATGGCATTAGAACAAGCAGAGCTGTTAGCCAGAGGGGCATAGAATAAAGTCTTGCCAGGGGTCTCCACAACTAAACCATGATCGCTGCTGTGTACTTCACAGCAGCAGGACGCGTCTTCTCAAACTGTCGCATGGACACATCTCCATCTAGCACAAGACTTGGCCGAGATACAGGATGAGAAATGCCCACTGGCAGTAGTGAAGATAAGAGAGCGCACTTGAAGGAAGAAATCAATCTAAATCTAAAATATACACAGCCTCAACAATTTTTTTATTTGTAAATAATTATATATATATATATTTTGATCTTTTCTGTACATCCAAGCAATCGCATCATGGATTCTTATGCCAGCGCCCCAACCTTACCTTCCCTAGTGTCTGGGGGTCCCCACTAGCTGACTCAAAGCTAAAGAGACCTTTTCAGCTTTTGATGTGAGTACGGCTGAATCTAGGTCTAAGTGCTGGTGTTGCTTTCCAGTATTTTCCTCCATCCATCCCTAACATAAGTGACACATTTGACTTAGCGAGCTGGGATCGAAATTACCCCCGTAAGAGAGAGGGGTATGAGTAGCCGGTAGTTTCCTGCACGGTGGGGAGCTGTGCTCACAATCTCGGCGGTTAGCTCCACTTTGCTGGTCTGGGGTAGGCCAAACCGACCATCAGCGCCATCGGGGGAGTGATTACCATCATTAACACCACTTACTGGACATGTAATGGACAGGTGAATTAGCTTTAGCTCGAGCTACGCTTCCTGCTTTCTCATTTGCTCTCTCTCTCTCTCTATGCCATCACACAGTCGGAGTGCCATGCTTCAGGTTGCCTTTTGATGAGAACTGAGGCATGCTGTTCTGTCTCACTGCTGGCTCAGTTGTAGGCCCAGTTTCTTTGCTCATCTATATATATTATATATATATATATATATATATATATATATATATATATATATATATATATATATATATATATATATATATATTGAAATATACAAAGCAGCAAAAGAACATATGCTAGCAGTGAATTACATCTTTTACAAGTTTTACTGGCATGTAAAAGTGGTGAGTAGAAAGGGTGAACTAAATAACCTTTACTGATTAACAACTAATGCTGAATGAACTGAGGCCTGTTCACTGTTGCATAGACCTTCCCTTTAGCTAAAGTGTGGTTGGATGACTGCACAGTGCAGTTAGGGCTATAAGTAACCTTGTTAAACAGTGAGGAGTAGAAATAAGGTGTGAAATCGCTCTTTATCCAAGATGCAAGTCCCCTGCTGGATTCCTGGCAGCTACTGAAAGATCCAATGCCATTAAGGCTACACTAAAGACTTACAGTACATTAGCTGCCATTGCAAATGTGAGGCACTATAACAAATGGCTTATGCAAAAACATTTAATTCAGCTTTTTGTTAAGCCCGTTCTATGTGTTATCTTGCAAATGTCAGTGTTAAGGAAGGTTTAACTAATGCTGTGAGGCTAATGGAGCTAATAAATAAGGGTTATGCATGCTAAATATAAAAAAGTGTGTTGTTAATGAATAAAACAGACTTATAAATGAGGTTTCTGAGACTGTATGATGTGCTGTTACCTATAAAAACGCACATGTGCCAGTAAGACCTTATCATAACTTTGTTTAAAACCCTGCTAACTTGTAAATGCTATGATATGAGAACTCATGTTTAACATGAGCACACAAATGAACTGTCAAAGTAACACAAAATGACTAGGGGAACAATAATGAATGCAAGCTACACTCACCGAGCACTTTATTAGAAACACTTCCTTATTTACTCCATTTTATCAGCTCCACTTATCAAATAGGCAAACTTTGTAGTTCTATAGCTACAGACTGTAGTCCATCTGTTTCTCTGTATACTTTGTTATCACCCTTTCACCCTGTTCTTCAGTGGTCAGGACCACCACAGAGCAAATATTATTTGGGGCAGTGACACTGACATGGTGGTGGTGTATTAGTCTGTGTTGTGATGGTATGAGGGGATCAGACACAGCAGTACCTCCGTGTCAACAGTACATCTAGTCAACAGTGTCATGTGAGCAGTGTCCTGACCACTGAACCGAAGAACCAGAGGAACATAACATGCGCAACAACAGATGACCTATCATCTGCGTCACCGAACATCTACAAGGTGGACCAACGAGGTATGAACGTCTAATAGGACAGTGAACAGTGATTGGACGTAGTGTTTAAAAACCCCAGTACTAACACACCACCACCACGTCAGTATCACTGCAGTGCTAAGAAGGATCCACCGCCCAAATATACCTGTTCTGTGGTGGTCCTGTGGGGGCCCTGATCATTAGGGCTAACAAAAGTATACACAGCAGCAGACGGACTGCAGCCTGTAATTGCACCTCTATGGTGAGTGGATCTGATGAAATGGACCAAACGTGCAGCAGATACATTGAGGTGTCCCTAATGAAAAGCTTGGTAAGTCTTTTGAATACCATGTGTTTAGATTTGTACTTGTTTCTCAAAAAGAAAGAGTAACCATGAACATTATATAGCATACACAGTTCTGTACATGATACACTTGTTTCTCATTAATAAACATAATTAATGAGCGTGTTTAATGAATAATGATCTGCTTCAGTATGGCGTGTTAGTGTACTGTTCATAAAGATGTCAAGAACGCGTATGAACATGCAGTTACTGTATGGCACTATTGAATATTCAGGATTCTGCTTCTCGCTATAGTTACCTAACCCCACACTCTGAATTCACACTGACTGGGATTCACTGTAGGTATGACTTGCTAAGCCCCACTAACCCAAGGTGTATTGCACTCCTTTTGTTAGCAGTGGGAGAAGGTGAATGAAGATTGACGTCAGACTCCCCGCGGCTGATTAATTTGCTGTACTGTCTCCTTGGTGACACGGCAACTGAAAGCCAATGCTGACCCGTTGCAGTGGCATGGCGACCTTCATCCGCAAAACTCAAGTTACCGGAATAACCTTGTGCTAGTGCTAATGCTTGTGCTTACTACACAAGCGCTTCCACGTTTTCAAAGAACAACGCAATTCACAACAGCACTAGGGCCTCAAACAGTGAACCAGAAGCGTCTCTATATGTCTATGTTAGCTTGTATTTGCATTATATGTGGAGGTAATAAAGTCCATGCTGGCTTTAACCTGTGTGACTGAATGAAAACGCATGAACATTCTAATGATGAGTGGATCAATTTTACTTGGAGGAAACTTGCATTACATTAACATAAATCAGAGTGGTTGAAACACTCATAAGATATGAGAACGTAATGAAAAAAGCATTGATTTGTATACATTTCTGTAAAATTTAATTAATAAGATGTAAACAAATTTGTTTAGAGGATTTGATATAAAATGTTTTATTATAGAGAAATGCAAATATTCCTTTCAGTGGTGGTGATCTGGACCAGGGGTCATGGTGTCTGCAATGCAGATATAGCCATTTAATTTACTTTCCAAAACCAACAGTGGCTCTTTAAGCGGCTTAAAGCTTTGCATACTGTCGCTGTCCAATGAAAAATGAGTGTCTCAAAAACTGCAACTTTACAGGAGAGACCAAAAACATGCTTTACTTTCAATGTAGGTCAATGGAACCACAATATTTTCCAAGCTATTTTGGAACACTTCTATTATTCCACACATTATGAAATTTTCACACAATGTAAATGACCATTGGTGCGTTCAAATGATGTGGAAAACTCAAAATCGACAAAAATGCAAATACATGTTTTTCATTGGACAGCGACCATATGTCATGGTAAAATATTAGTAAAGTTTTATTTGCATGCTATTTTGCCTCACAACTTCCTGTATGTATCTCTCCAGCATTAGTAGGGTACACAAACATATGGTTCCATAGGGTTTAATACATTTTGGGATAAAATCTTACATCAAAAGTGTGATAAATCAATGTAACATACATAGTATTCATAACTATTTTAAGTAATAACTTGTGAGGCAGCTATCAGAGGCATTAAACTCTTTAAGACATCTGGTTCCCATCACCACCACTGAAAAAATTTCTCATCTGACTCCTCTGAACGACTATGATAACATCTCAACAATGTAATTATGCAGAAATGTTGAAAAATGAGATGGAATTCCCCCGTAAAGACGCCAGCGATAATTAAAACAAGTGCACACATGGATTTTAGCCTTTCCAGTGAGCTTTTTGAAGTTTGTCGTGACGGTGTGGGCGTGCGTGGGTGCCTGCCTGGACGCTTGTATGAGTTTGCGTGCGCGCGTCTCACTGTTGCAGATGCTCTGCTGCAGCAGCACCAGTAGTCGGGCTCAGGGACGTTGACCTTGGCGCGCTTGTGTTCCACATTGCGAGGCTGCCGCAGCAGCAGCAGCCTGTGGCAGAGGCTTTTATGAATGAGCAAACATGCTCCGCATTCTAATGCTGCCATGGAGACCTGACCCCAGCCTCAGCCTCAGTCTCAGTCTCAGCCTCAGCAAACAACCCCACCTCCTCATACAAGACTCAGCCAATGGAAAACTCTGCTTTAATGAAGGAGGAGGCAGCGATGCAACAGAGCGCTGGACCCGCCCACATGCCACAGCCAATGGAAAGCTCCACCCTAATGAAGATGGGGTAATGACTGGCTGACTGCCAGCTCATCTAGAGGCCAGCACATGGCTGTGTGGCTCCTTTGTATATAAAAAGTCACTGCACTAGCTGTGTGGCACGCCGTATTAACCCTTTAAACTGAATGGACGCTGTATGTGGATTATCTAGTTTTGAACCTCGAGATGTTTTATTGGATAGATGCTATAAAAAGTAAGTTATGTTGTCAGGGGTATCAGTACAGGTTTATGGATGGAGGGCCAAACCTTTAATAAAGGGATCCGCAGGTATGCTTTTGTTCGCTTTAGAGTAACAACGGGCCAGAAGTATTCAAACTTTATTCCTAGTTAGGCCTTCTTGCCAGTTTCTTCAGAATGTGGAGCCCCCATATATATATAAGCATGTCCATCTGGCAGTGTTTACCGTACGTGACAGACTCATCCAGGACGTTTTTAAATTAGTAAAATCAGCATGTCTCGTTGAGGAACCAAGACAAAGACATTTAACACTAATAATCTGATACGACACACGGCTGAATACAGTGAGTATCAGTAAACAGCAGAGCTAGCACGCGCAGCTAGCACAAAACAAGCAACCCAGAACAGATAATAACCCAGTACAGACCAGATCTGACCGGTACGAACAGAACAGCAGCTACAATTCAATATTCTACATTTAATGATTACAGATTGTAGTTTAAAATAACAGAGTCTGTCTTTAATGACTGCAGTTTGACTGCATTTATTTAATTAGCTTTTTTAGTTTTAAATTAAGGGTCTAAATGTAATGCAGTATTGGGAATATTTGTTTGATTTCCTTTGTTTATTTACTGATAATTTAGTTAAAAATATTATGCTGTTTCATATGAGCTTGTTAAAAATGGTAATTAACCAGTTCAGACCATGTTTAATGACTTGCTTGCGCTAAAATAACTACATGTAGTCTGCCATGGCATATACCCCACCCCCGTTCGATATCGGCAGGTCGCACTAAAAGGTGATCGGCGATCAGAATCGGCCTCAAAAACGCTGATCGGTCCATCTCTAAAATATATATATATATTACTGTCTAACAAAGTAAAGTGACAAACAGCCTAAATCTTGGTTTCAAATTGTCATTAGAGAGAGTAACTGCTTTCATACAAAGTAACCCCATGTATTTTAAATAATAATAATATTAAAATAATATAAAATAATAATATTTTCTGTTTTATTCTTATTTTTCTGTGATGATTTTTTTTTGTGTGTGTGGAAATGAAGTGGTCTATTTTTCATTTCGTACATTTTGGCCTTTCACTATTTACCACACGCATTTTGACTATTTATTATTTTAAAAATTAAGACATACCAATAATATTAATATATTAAATAATTAAATAAATATTAAATTAGATTGTAAAAATAATAAATGCAGGTAATGAAACTGTTTATGAGAGAGTCTTTCAAATATCTACTTCACCATGTCCTGCAGGTCCTCTGTGTCTCACTTACCTGTGCAGTAGGTGAAGAATTTCTCAACAAGAGTCTATTTGGTCAAAGTCGGCACACAGTGGGTTTTTCTCTTTGTAGTTTTGATTCAGCACAGATGTAGAACGATCTGACCGCTTACAACAGGTACAGATCAAACAAAGTTACTGAAGTCCAGCAAGTCTATCTCAGTCCAGTCTCAGTTTGATGTAATAATGTACGTTCATAATATTTAAGTGCGGCTAAAGAAGAGAGAGGGCTTAAAATGTGGGCCTGGATATCAGCCTTTGCAGTTAAAGGGTTTAAATATAGTTATGTAAGACTTAGATATGATCATCATACATTATACATTACGATCGCCTCTTAATCTTGGATGGAGTACTGACCAGGCCAGGCACTGGAGGCTTCTGACAGCCACATCACAAGGCCTGAGGTGGCTCACAGACTGAGGACCGTCCTTCACACATACAAAAATGACTGAACAGTGATTATGGAATTACAAAATAAATATAACAAAGACCCCACAGCTCAGATCCTGACACAGTTTAAAGCAATTACAAGCCCCCTAGCACCAAAGAATGTGGAGAAATATAAAGTACAGGAAATTAAAGGACATGGAAATAAATAATTTTGTTTTACATTACATATTTTGTACAAAAGCATCATCATAATTAGTGTCTAGTTCAAACTGATATGCTACAAAACAACTCTATGTGGTAGCCACCATTCCAACGTTAACTCACAACATGCATGCAAAGTAAATAAGTGTCATTGGAAATCAAAAATACACTCTAAATTTAGGTATAGTGAGTCATGCGTCACAGTTCATCATCAGCATGAATGGAATTCTTGTCACATTCTATTAGGAGAAGCACTTTTGGGCCGATGCCGGTATTCATTTTTCTCCGTGTACATATTTGCTAGATGATAAGAATTGAAATGTTTCTGTAGGGTTTCATATGCAGCAGAGTGAATAGAATGCAGCACCACTAAATACTCTAGACCCCCCTAAACACATCATGCAAAACTGCTTTCAAATGATGGCCTCTAATGCTGATCAGTTCCTGAAGAAAATACCTGCCAATACTCAAATGCAGAGTATATCAGGGCCACTGGAACCACAAGGGCGAGTGAGCATTTGAACCACCACAAGTACTGAGGCAACAAATCACCTCTTTACGTAAGGGCACTTGCACTGACTTATAGAAAAAAAAAATATATAGTTTATAATGCTTTATAATACATAAGCATTACAAAATCTTCATAATATTATAGATTATATTCATATATATATATATATATATATATATATATATATATATATATATATATATATATATATATATATATATATATATGAATATTATATAATATTCATATAATGAAACCACAGTATAAGGCTTCATAGCAATAAAGTAATATAACGTATATATATATATATTTTTTTTTTGTTATTAACATTGTTAGTTATATATCATAAAGCAAATGTTCTAATAGTTTACATAATGCCTTATAAAGATTTAAAGTGAAGCCTCCACTGTAACCCACATACTCCCTCAGTATCTTTAAATAAAAATGATTCTGTCAGTGCACATAATAATCATTTATAAGCTCCCATCACAGACTTAAAATGTTGTTACCAATCAGCTCTATCAATTGTGTCAATCAGCTCTATTCAATATCTATATCAGTTGTTAATAAAAAGGACTTAACAACGTATAATAACTCACTCTTCATAGACTTTACATAAAACGGCATTCTACAAACTGCATGCCAAAATCTGTTTATCTGAATAGACAGTTTCTCTGCATTTGCATTTTATACCTAGACATTATGTGAACGATCACAATGTAATGTAATGTAATGGTGTATTTATTATAACAGATCATGTTACTTTGTACTACTGTCGTGTTATATCATTTTATATGTGTCATTATAAACACGTATGTACAGTCACAAAGCCTTATGTCAAGAATGATAAATTGTAGCATTATAAATGTTTTATAGACATTTATGTATGTCTGCACATGCAATGCAATATGGATACCTGATTAACAAAAAGTGTTACCAAACTCATCACCCAAACTGTAAAACCTTCAGCACCAAAGAACTGAACAGTGGTCAGTGATAAATCAGAGGTCTTGGTTAATTTAAGTGAACTCAGCTTCAGTTCACTGCTGGTGGGAACACATTTCCATGATGATCTGAAACAAACTAGAGAATTCAGTTCCAGAGTATGATTTCCTCAGAGCACTTAAGCACGGTGCCGTCTGCGTCAGTCTTTACTCTTTGCTTTCTGCAAATTTATGAATTTAATTTTGGCACTTGGATCATAGAGCACATTTTTAGCCACTTGATGTTACAGACAGTTCAAAGAAAGATAAGAAGAAAACTAAGAAGAAACTAAGATTCACCAAGTAAAAAAAAAGACAAGCTTTTCTTGATTTAGTTGTAGAAGATCTTGTGACATCCCCTGAGAAATATCTCACACTGGTCTGATTTTCACACTGTATATAGAATTAGTTGTTTATGAAATGCAGGAAGTTGATGAGGTGTCAGGGGATGAGTTCTGCCTGCACACTACACACACTAAGCTGGACACCTCACATTAAAACATTAAAATGATTAAAAACCTCCAGATTATTCCAGCACTGACAGACCTTCACTTCTCAGTTCTGTGCTCCACTACAGAGGCCAAACAAAGCTGTCTCTCTTTCACACACACTAAAGAAAGTTTCTTTCTGGTCATTTTGAGTCGGTCAGCAAGCCATCAACTGCTGATGCTTCAGATACTAAACTAACCTAGAATGTTGTTCCCTTTTATACTCACTTATTAGTAGAATGTTTTTCAGCTGTGCATCACAATTGAGCAAGAGTGTCCTAACAACCAATTAGTCCAATAACATCCTTAACTTGGATTGCCGGCCGTACCAGGAGATTTAGACAGAGGACTGAGAATTACTGATAATAGGACTATATGCAAAATAAGCCTCTACACAAAAATAGGCTTTAATATAAACATGTTTATTCTTTGAAAAACATCTGATACACTTAAATTATTAAATTATTATTAATAATTATTAAATTATTGTGAAATGGACAATATTGTTTGTGAATTGCATGAAAATTGCATAAAATAAAATTCTAAAGTGATCCTAAACTTTTGAGCGGTAGTGTATATATATATATATATATATATATATATATATATATATATATATATATATATATATATATATATATATATATATATATATAGTGGCAAGAAAAAGTATGTGAACCCTTTGAAATTACCAGGTTTTCTGCATTAATTGGTCATAAAACGTGATCTGATCTACATCTAAGTCCCAAGTATAGACTAACTTTGTTTCAAAAATTTGTTTATAGGTTTGCTAACTACTGACTCTAATTAGCTTTTGTTGAAGTCATTAGCATAAGGGCTCACTTACTTTTTCCACCAGCTATGTGAATGTTTAATGAATGTGTCCAATAAAGACATGAAATATTAGAATTGTTTGTGTGGTATTAGGTTAAGCACATTGTGTTTGTCTATACTTGGGACTTAGATGTAGATCAGATCATGTTTTATGACCAATTAATGCAGAAAACCAGGAAATTTCAATGGGTTCACATACTTTTTCTTCCCACTGTATGTATATAAAGCTATTGGAACAACACTGTAGCATACACTATAACAGGATGCCCTTATCTCTCCTAGACATTCCACGATTAACTGTTAGTGCTATTATTCAAAAGTGGAAGCGTTTAGAAACCACAGCAACATAAACATACAGCACCACGAGCTTCATAGCCCATGGCCGAGGAGCTGTACGCAAGCAAGCCTTACATCACCAAGCACAACGCCTAGTGTTAGATGGAGTGGTGTTATGAAAGCCACCATTAGACTCATTCTGTGGAGTGACCAATCAGGCTTTTCTATGTGGCAGTCTGATGGATGAGTCTGGGTTTGGGCGAATGCCAGGAGAACATTCCCTGCCTGGCTGCACTGTGCTGACTGTAAAGTCTGAGGAGAAGGAATAATGCTGTTGAGACTCCCCGGATCCAGTGAAGTCTTAAAGTTTCAGCATTCCAAGATATGTTGGACAATTGTGTGCTTCCAACCTTGTGGGAACAGTTTGGGGAAGACCCTTTCCTGTCCCTGCACAAAGCCAAGTCCCTAACGGCTGGTTGGGTAAGAACTTGACTGGTCTGCACAGAGCCCTGACCTTGAGGCGATTAAACACCTTTGGGATTAATTAGAATGAAGATTGATAACCAGGAGATTTCATCCACTATTTGCACGGACAAAATAAAGTTATTTAGAGTGGTTTGAGAAACTCAGAGATACTCAGAGCAACCAGTAAGAATAAGGGTGCTTCCAACTATTGAATATATATTCCAAAACATAGCCATTTTATTTACTCTCCAACATGGCCACTGAACATACGTCATCTGAGTTTTCATATATAATGTTAATAATAATAAAAAAAACTTTCTTTCAAACACTGTTAATGGACCCATATGCCATAAATGGATTTAAAAAATATGTCAAAGGTTAAAACATTTGACATTAAAACTAGCATCAAATAATGTCACAGGTATTGAGCAGCACATTCATTAAAAATCTTGTGGTTCGTATCAGCATGACTGTGAATGACTCTAGAATAGAACATTTTACATCATATGACTCTGAATGACTTTGTTTGCATCTTAACTATTTAATTACACAGAAAGTCTGAAAAGCCATTGAAACCCATTTGTGGATTTAACCACAACACAACAGTAATCCTGCTGTCTGGTTTGCAATAACGGAATGAAATGGATGGTTCTTGATTAAAGAAAACAAAGTTAATATCCTGAAGAAGCATATTTGAAGCTGCACTGGTCATGCTGTTATAGGCTGTGAACAATGAAATGAAAAACCTTTTTGTATTTGCTCATTTGCGGTACAAAATATTGCTCGGAGCTCTTGAGGCATAGAGGGGAAACAGCATTTGAAGGCAAAGAAAAGTATAAATAATAACTGTTAGTTAATGGAAACCAAATGGCTTTGAAAATGACATAATGTGACTTCAAACCACCTGCGGTTTCAGGGATTAATCATCTTTCTTCTGATTATTCACTACAACAAGCTCTGACTGTCTGTATATTTAGCTATGAATGTGATGGGGGATGTAGTTCTGTAAGGTGGGGTTCTTGCCTAATTTGACGGTATTATGAGCTCTAAACAAGTCCCAGCAAACATGACTTTCCTTCTTCTTCTGTCTACCTTGTTGGTCTTTGATAATGATCTGAGGTCTGTTTTTTACAGTTTCTCTTGAAATGGTTCCATAAGTTTAGAACCGAGGAAGCTGGCACTGAATACGTGTGAAAGGCGAATTGAATTCCAAGCCGGTGCTAATAATAGCGATCTTGCTTTGTCTAGCGCAACGTTGCGAGGTCTATTTGAATTACACAGTGTGTCAGTGTTATGCTAGCTTCATCTCAGTTTTGTTTGATGAGCTTCTTGCTTGTGCTAATGAGTTGGAGAGTCTCATCACACTTTCAGAAGTACATGGCTGGTTTTTAACCTTCATGTGAAGGCTCTCACACATCTCATTTACAAAAAAAAAGAAAAAAATGTTCAGTGATGAATCATCCATTGAAAGGTTCTGGGAACAAGAAATGGTTCCTCTATGCTATTAGGCCAAAGAACCTTTTCTGGCTTTACGCCTGGGCCAGTACCTCGTTTTCCAGTCGCAGTGTGGAAAATGACCTCAGTAAGCAGTAAAACTGGGTTGGGATGGTATGGTTTTGTCTTTGCTGTACTATTTGGGCCTGTGATTTTCCCTGGAAAGGTTTCTGAAGTCGAGAACAGTGATTCCATGTGAGTTGAGTCTTAATCTTTGTCAAATTAAAGAGCATAATAAATCAAGTCTTTTCTGATTCCACTTTACCTGAGGCCATTTGATACCACCTGTTTACCTGATGGGTGAGAGCTAAGGTGTGTTTTTTTTCCGAGACTAAAGGCGGAAGCTTTATGCTGTAATGTGAGAAGGTCCTAAAAACGTACACCTAAAACGTACACTGTACCACAGAGGCTGCTTTTTGTATACGCATTTATCTGACCGCAGCACAGAGCGGGTTTAACCAGTGCAGCTTTGGTTCTAGATCAATCTCTTTTATGTTCGGTGCAATTAAAGTCTGTCCACTCCATGGCCACTTTGCCACGCCCCCCAGGCAATTATTTCCAGTAATACAAGACCGGACGCTGCTCTCTTTCAGTGGGTAGGGAACTGCAGATCAGATGGATCCGAAAACTGTGTGGGTGTGGCTAATGAGCAGCTTGATTGACAGCTCCTCTGTACAACACTCCTAGCCTGCTCAGCCTCACATACCGAACCAAAACCATTATCCAGCTTTTATGTGATACTAACTGTACAGAGGAAGTCACAAACAGATGTACGGATGGAAGGACAAAGCAATGTGTCAATGAAGGAACGGGTGCACAAACAATGAAGGAATAAAATGGGCAGCTACAAACAGCTTAGTGCTAGCTTTTGGTGATACTGTATTAGCTTTAGCTCACCAAGTTCCTTAGACTCTGTTTGGTGTGAGTGGGCCTAGAAACATCGGCTCTGTGATTGGTTAAGAAATGCTTCTAGAAGCGTTAACCAGGATTAGGACCATCCAGTGGACATGGAGAGAAATGTGGTGACATTTTGTAGACTTTGAACAGATATCATTAAACATCACTCACTTGTACATGGTGAGGAATGAGATTAACTTTATTAAAAGTTCCCTGGAGCTTTAAACTGAAACTAAAAGTCACATTAACATTTCAAACGTTTTTGAAATCACTGATAAAATCTGACACGAATAGCCTACTTTTTTTGCCACTTGATGCAAATAATGCACCAAATATGACTAATTTTAGTGAAGGGTGGACTTTTCTCTTAAAAAGACATCATTATGAGCATTACAAGCTTTCCCATTTGTACTTTACCTCTCTGCTTCTTTTTAATATCTTTGGTATAATAAATGTTGTAATAACATATACCAGAGGTGACTAATAGGCGGACCACGGTCCAGGCCCGGACCCAGACGTTGTCCAATGCAGACCCAAACAGATAAACTATTGAGAAGGATTTAATTCTGACAGTGTTTATTTTAAGCGGTGGAGCTTTTCTTGTCTTTACGGTATACGGGCTTTACAGCGCAGTAAACTCACCTGCGTTAAAATGTTATTAAAGGCACTCAGCCAATCAGATCCAAACAGATTCGGGATTATGGCGCACACAAAAGTGAGGTATGAAGCAAGAAGCAGCAGTCAGAGAATAAAGCGATTCAACGAATAAAGCAAGTCAGAGAATAAAGCGAGTCAGAAAATAAAGCGAGTCAGAGAATAAAGCGAGTCAGAAAATAAAGCGAGTCAGAGAATAAAGCGAGTCAGAGAATAAGCGAGTCAGAAAATAAAGCGAGTCAGAGAATAAAGCGAGTCAGAGAATAAAGCGATTCGGAGAATAAAGCGAGTCAGAGAATAAAGTGAGTCAGAAAATAAAGCAAGTCAGAAAATAAAGCGAGTCAGAGAATAAAGCGAGTCAGAGAATAAAGCGAGTCAGAAAATAAAGCGAGTCAGAGAATAAAGCGAGTCAGAGAATAAAGCGAGTCAGAGAAAGGCAAATTGGCAAGTTTTATTTACTTTCTCTATAAATAAACACTTTAAGATGCACTTTTTTCAAAAGCGTTGTTTTTTTAAGTTTTATAAATAATTTGTTCCGAAATATACTGAACGGTATGTGTAATTTGTTTGTCTTTCAGTTACTGATGACATAAAATGCTGATGCTAGACTACTTCAGTAAACAGTATGTGGCACTGAATCATTGTTAGAAATGATGACGGTCCGGACCTTGGCCTGAGAAAATTTCCACTAACTAGACCTTACTCAGCTCTTATTAAATACCCCTGACATAGACTGTCACATAATCTGAGGTGTTTTAAAGTTTAGTTTACCTGTGGGAATACTGCTGATTTGCCATGCTTTATTGCTTTTAATAAATTAATCTATATAGAGCCAGCAGTAAACGTTTTTTACCGTTGATTGGGGCTGTTACTGAAGTAAACTGATTAACTGTCTATATGAGAGATTTATTTCTGATGACAGTGCATTAGACTGAAAAAAGTGTAGCTCTGACTTGATTTGAATGGAGACAGCGTTTCCATGATAATCAAATATATGAATTTTGTTATCCAAGTTAATTACTTTTGGCAATAATTGTGTGCATGTAATTTACTGTTGGTTCATATTTCATATTAATTTTGTTTATGTGGAAATCTTACACATTTCAATGACTATTATCACAAATACATTCAATGGCTCAATTTTGTCAGTGCACCCCACAAAATGATTTCAGCATTCCATCAGCAGAAAGGAAGTCAACTTGGGTATTTTTCAATAATACAATCAAATAAAATGATTTTTTTCTTGTAATAGCTTTATACACAATTTGTGCGCTGCAAATGAATGACACAAGTATTTTTAGTGTTTTGGTAATTTTATGGAATGAAAAAGAAACAAAAGAGCTTTTAAAAATGTCTTTAAAGACAAGCGGCCTGGAGAGTTCCCCTATCTGATTTAGCAGCAGGAACTTTATTAGAGCTTTTAACTTATAGCTTGGAAGGCTGTAGCCCAGTTAGAGCCCTGATTGAGCTGCTTTTGGAGATGCTAACACCATCCGTGAGGAAGCAGAGGGCAGTGTAATCCTTCCATTTGTCAAAAAGTTCTAGTTGCTGAGGCACAGCTGATCCATCATCTTGGCTGTCATCATGCCAACACCGGAAAAGACAGTGATTGTTCAGTGAGTTCACACTGGCAGTGAAAGTTTGCAAAAATAATACCGGGTGCAAATATAATATTGTCGCCTTTTTGTCATCTGAAACCTTGTACTGAGATGTTTAAGGGAAACCTAGGCATGATCTGCTATACATGCACTTTAATCACTTTATTCATTCCTCCAATTAATGAATTGTGCTCTGCGTGTTAAGGCTGTAATCAGATTATCTAGGACACTGTTATCAGATTATCTAGGACACTGTGCATTGAGCTGATAGGGAGTAATGAGGGGTGACTACCTCCTGCTGTAAACATTTAAAAAACAATAAAAAGAAAGACTTATACACCATGACTTGCTTGCTCACCTAAGAAGACAAAAAGGTAACTCACTGCAGTTTACACGCACTGGCGTCAACATATTATAGCGTCCTGCAACTGGCTTGCTCAGCTGGGGACGCAGAGGAGACTTGACCATCCAGAGTGGTAAGCATGGACACCCAGGACAGAAGTGAAAGTGACTTGTAAAGACATGTAACAGTATGGACACGGATCCATGAGTTACAGGAGTGTTGATTATGCTGTGTTGTGCCAGCCTGTGCTGAGCTTGGGCTGGATAGTGTGGGAGCTGTCCCTATCACCATGGGATTTTCTGACTATTACTGACCTGCCTGCTATCTCAACTGTTCATTCAGCCATGACCGTCAGTCTTTGGTACTGTTCAATAAAAGAGCATTCATTTGAAGCGCCGTGTTTGCTGCACCTCCTACTTTGCTAAGTCTGACACTGGTGTCAGAAGTGGGGCGATCCACCAAGGATACTGTTGGACAGCAGTGTTGCTTCAAACTTAAGACATTAAGTATAAGTTATCAGGCCAAATTAGATGGACAATTTTGGTTAAAGTATTTTTATCACTTGCAAAGTGAAATTCTAATGTTATAAAGAAAAAAATATATACGTACACCTAAACAACACTGGAGCATTCATGAGACATACAGTAATAGTTTTCCTGATGTGGGTTAATGTAAAGAAAAGTTCTTCTGTAAACATGTTTTCAAGTGAGAGTTTCAAGCTTGAGTTGAATTGGCATCTGGTAGAACAACTGGTATGAAATGCTGTATGGCAGAAGCAAACATGCAAAGACTGTAAGAAGAAACAAGTCAAGACAGCAATTCAGTCATTGCTGAGGCTAAGTTGAACTGAACACATCCTCTAGGTTACCTTTTCCTGATAAGTTAAATGTTCATATAGTTTAGTTAAGTAAAAAACATGTAAACTTATTAGGGGTTGTTCAAACTCTTGCACGACTGTATACTGTAGAGGAATGGTTACCAACCCTGGTCCTAGAGATCTGTATTTGGCAAGCTTAAATAAAATGAGGAATGTCTTTTACAAGCTTCATGACTACAAGAATCCTGTAGAGGTACAATCAGTATTATTATAGAGAGGTTTCTGGCCCTGTTTTTGATATGCAAGGCCTAAACTAAAGGCCTTGCTCTAATGGTTTGTCACTGAATGATTTATAGTTAGTGAACTCTGATTGCACAAGTCTGGTAACCTCTAGTGGTGGGCAATATAGCCAAAATATAACTTTATGATTATCAAGAAATGTTTACAATACACAATATGTCAAAATATTTATTTGTTCAGACATCTGAGAACAAGTAGTGCTACAAAAAACTATTAAAACTGTTAACATCATGATTTTATTAAATATTGTTTTTACAGTGTTGCTGTAATTCCAGTTAAACAGGACTAAATGTGCTCTCTTTATAATTAAACATGCATATGGTCATTGCTTTACAAGTATTATATATATATATGTATATTGTGACATCATTTATTAGGATAACAATATATATTTTTAAATTGTCCAGCTGTCAAATATTAAACACCAGCCGTGTTTAAACAGATCTCACTGCAGTTTATGGAATGAGGCATTCATTCAGACATGCTATGTATCCACTTTTACTCTGAAACTCTAACATGAGCGACACTTTTTGGCTGGTTACCAAGCAGAACACCTGGCCTCCACTCTCTGAACAGTTTTAAGTTATGAGTCGTTTAATGAAGTGGTCGTTTCATAGGAGAGCGGTAAGTGTAACAGCAGCAATTTAGCAGCAATATAGCCGTAATTAGGCGCTTCAGTGATACAGCCAACATTACAATTTGAAGGAGCCTCATGACATCAAGAAAAAAGTCTGATTTAAAAAAAGCAGGGGGCAAACTTGGGGACAAACAAATACATATTGGTGTCATCTGTTTGCCAGGCATATGCATATTAATTCCGTTTTGCTGAACGAACATCAAATACTTTTAAGTGTATCTAAAATTGCAGTGGTTGTCAATTTGATGCAATACAGAAAACTGTAAGTGACTTACCAAAACCAAAAGAAAACATACTTTATGACCAAAGCTATCTTTATGCTGCACGAACCTAAGGTCACTATGTCCAGTTAGATGGGTATAAAGCCCCCCAGAACTGGACTGTGGAGCAGCGGAACTGTGTTCTCTGGAGTGACAGACCCCCACTCCAAAACATCTGGGATGAGCTGGTTTGGTGCTTATGATCCAGAACTAATCATCTAACATCAGTACCTGACCTCACCAATGCACTTGTGATCGAATGCAATAAAATCCTCACAGCAATGTTCCTACATCTCATAAAAAGCCAAATATTCAAAGTTGACTTTACACCAATTCCCTTTTCTATGCTTGGATTGAAGACTGCCTTTTAGGGCAAATTCCTTGTAAAAATGTTAAAAAGGCTAAAGCCCAAGACAGACAGCTACCCGGAACCCTGAGGAAGGCAAGGGCCACTAGTTTTTTCTCCTCTGCCCTGCATTTCCTTTTTTTATTTTACATGGAGTCTGCCTCAAAATAAAGGCAGTTTTAAGCTTTTATCATTACAAATATGTGTGCCTTGATTTACAGTGAATTTTGAACGTAGGGGTGTCCCCCATTGTTGCCAAAGAGCACCTTACGGGCTCTCCATATAAGCCACTTGAGCATGATAATCAGCTACTATTTGGTATATCTAGTGTGAAGCCCTCCCAGAAGAGTAGACAAAGCTACTGCAACAAAGTTAAACAAACTCCTTACTATACTATAGTACTGTAGTAATACTGTAGTGTCCCACTACCCTCTTATTCGTCTGTGAACACATGGAAGGCACGGCCAAATAGAGCAGCTGTGCATGGAGCCTGATGGGAGTGCTGGACTTGTAATACAGACTTTAAGCTGTATATAAGTTGTTGTTGCTAACTTATCATGTGTGCTATGTGCTGCTTATGCTATATTGTGCTGGGTTGTGGGTTTACTACATACTACATACTATCAAGTATAGCTGTGTGGTTGGAAGTGACCAGCCTGCTATTTCGGCCATACAGCAGCAGTTGCGGTGGTTCTTATCGGCTGCTGTGTTCAATACAAGAGCATTTGACTGAAGCCTTATGTGTCCTGCAGCGATGCCATTATTTCCCCTAAATTTCAGAAGAAACCCATCGACATATCTTTCTTTTTCATTTTTATATGATTTATATTTCTTACAGTGATTCAATGAAGTGATAGAATTTAGACAGCATGACGTGAGTTGCCTTTCCAATGCCTTGCATCCGCCATTTGCCTGATAATGACAAGCTAAGCATTTTTTTTTGCCAGATGTGTGCAAAATACTTGCAGTGTTAATAGGAAAACTACTGCTGATTTATTTCTACAAAGTAAAAATATCTTTTTATTGTTGTTTCATTTCCAACTGTTTTTCAGTTTATGTGAAGATTCGGCAATACATAATGTTAGGCATTGTTTGAAACTCTGTAATGTCTAATAAAATGTAATAAAAAAAATATAAAAGAAATAAAAGTGGGTGTAATACAATCAATAATAACACGTTCTACATTTAACTGTGAAATGCAAATTAAATACATTTTTGTGTCTAATATCTTTTTTGTGCAATACTATGTGGTCCACTTGTTGTCCACGTAGCTGCTCAAAAACAAGTCATCCATTACAAATTACTAATGTCTTCTCAACAAGCTATGCTAATTAAAATGATCAATTTGGCTAGAGCTGCTTTAAAACCAAATAACTCGTACGTAGAAACAGATCAAAAACAGGCGCCTCAAAAAAATCCTAAAGCTTGCAGAGTTGTTTCTGAGTAAACATGAAGTCGGACAAGTTCACGGGAGGTTGGAGATGTGTCTTCTACAGAACAGTAACATACATGCATGCTGACTTACTGTACCCAATCCCTGGAGATGTCACATTAAACAACTGACCGATTAATACTGCCCAAAGAATACAGCAGTCACACTGGCCCTCATTAGCTTGTCTACACTCAAGTCGTTAACACACTGCACTCTATAAAGTAAATGTTTTTTGGACTAGACGTACGCCTGTAGGAATCAAACTTAACTGGTACAATACTTTACACTTACACAGTCATTTACACTTTTTAAATTTAAAACACTCAGTAAATGTTTCTTTAACCTGTCAATTTGTGAGAATTTGCCAAGAGCTTCAGGTCATTGTTGTGTTCACTCTTACTTTCTTTGGCTACCTGCTCTTCAACGATCTAACCAGAAGCAGAACCTTTAACATGATTCACAAGAAATTAGAATACGCCGTCAGGGCAGTGCTACTTCCTCATCCTCTCATGTTGCGCTGATGGCAAAGTCAATGCTTTGGTGACTCACTATCACCTCTTTAGGTACAAAGTGGTATTACGAGACAGAACGGGCCAGGGCTAGCTGATTAGCATGCTAAGTTCCGTAGATATCTCTGCAGCATGACACAAAGACATTTTCACACACTTCTGTTGTTTCTTTTAGTTCATTTAGGAATATTTTAAACTAAAAGGCTCAGATTCTTTCATTTAAATGACATACCATTTAATTACATTTAGACATCTTTAATAGAAACAGATTTGCTAACATAAGTCCAAAGAATTATGTTTGGAATAGAGATTGATGAGCGTAAAATGTAAAGTATTTAATGAACCCTCACACAATACACAGCTCTGATTTAATTCAGCTTTTTGTGAACGTTTATGATGTGCAGAACTAAAAACACCCTCCATTTTTTGTAACAAATTGAATGGTCCACTTTAGGTAACCCATTTCTTACAGCGCTGGATGCAGTCAACATCACAATTTAGAAGATCCTCATGATATCTGGAAAATTCTGGAACACCCAATCAGCTGAAATCGAAGTTGAACCTGGGAACGATGCAGCCAATTGGAAGTTGTCCTCCATACCTTGCATGCTCCATTTACCCCGTGAAATGTGAAATGAACACTGTGCCCGGCTGCTCTGTGCTCTAGCACTCTGCCGCCCAAGTGAGATAAAAACATGTCTTGATGGACGGCGCCCTGGCCGCAATTTTCCACCTCAGCCGTGTAGCCTCCACTCCTGGGAGCTTTTCAAGGAACGGCTGGAGATAGCGAGAAAGCATTAGCACGGTCGGAGCGATGCTAAAAGTAGCGGCGGCGCCATAGCCACGGCTGCGCTGAACTCAATGCGTTAGCTAAGAATAGCATGCTATTGAATGAAAACATGTCCTCCTGTATCCTCTCCACACTCGCTGTGTTTTTCCCCTGTAAGCTGTCCCCCCTGCTGGAGTGCACGTTCACATGTCTGTTCACTATTTTTAGACCCCCCCTACCCCACCCCCTACCAAGCATAAACACACACTCATATACACACGAGCGACAGTTCCTGCCACACTTAGCCAGTCATGGCGGAGAGACAGTGGCAGATTAAATCAACCTGAGGGCTGATCCGGCTGTCACAGTGATTACCTATTCTCTCTCACTCACTCACTCACTCGCTCACTCACTCACTCTCTCACTCCCTCTCCGGCTCTCTGTCCTCTGCTTAATCACAGCTGCGACTGGCTATCTCTCGCAGCTGCCTGCCAGAAGCTCAGATTGACTCCTGCCACCTTCCTCCACATCACTGACTCCATTCAGATTCGTTCAGAAGAACTGTGTGGAAAATGAACTGGCCACTTTTACGACTGCTTATTGGAAAACATGGCGAAGGGTAAACGTGGGTAGAAGAAGCTGTTGTTTCTCAGATCGAACCCCATCATTAACCTCGATGTCTGAATATCATCTCTAGTGATCCATTTTACACAATTTGTTATCAGACGGGTTGTTGCTCAGATGGCTCTGGTTTGTGAAATGGCCTTAGCAGAGGTGTGTCAATACATTCGTGTTGAAAAATTTGTATTGTGAACATGAGCGATATCCAGTGGTGGACCGAGCGCATGAATTCAGTTCTCAAACGCATGTGGACGTTTATTTACTAAATTAAAGTCATGAGTCATGTTAGAATATTACTCATGTAAAAGTATGCAGTCTTATGCCAAAGTCCTGAGCTAACACTTCCTCTGCAGGGAGCTACAACTTTCCTGCTAATTTCATTCACTTTTTTTATTTTATTATTTTTTTCTTGTGTTTGACAATTAACCATGAAACACAGATGTGCAATAAGTTTTGCAAAGGCTATATTTGTCAGCAAATAAACAGTAATTGTGTATTAAAATGTGTAGAAGTGTGCTCTCTGTAGATGATTGTAACTTATTTTCTCTTAAAAAAATCAAATAAACATGTTATTTGATCAGGGGTACCCAAAGTTGTGCATATAATAAGTAAGTGCTCTATCTGGATTCTCATGTATTTCATTTTTTGAGACTTGTGTTTTTTCCATGATCATTTCAAGCCTCTGTATATTACTTAGAATGAGACTGTTTCAAGTATTAAAACAGTAATTATTAGACTAAGATATCGTCGCTGTCCAATGAAAAACAACTTTACAGGAGAGACCAAAAACATACTCATTCACAAAATGGCGCAGGCTGAATTACTCCTTATAACTTCAGCATGAATGGACGAAGCTAAAATGCTGTAGGATAAACGTAAATGTGTCATGGACTGTATAGACTAAAGCATGAACAGTACATTTAGAAACTTCAGCAATGTTTACATGCTGCATCCCATTGTTGAATTCTGAAAAAGCAGTGGAAATTTTACATCAATTTACTCAAAACACAATTTTTAAATATATTTAGATATTTCTATACATCTGTATTTACTAGAACTGTGTATTGGCAAGAACCTGGCAAAGTGATATATCGCAATTTTTCAAATATGAACAGATTTGTCAATTCTTACAATAGCATTGCGCCCTTGTGCTGCTTGTTAATGTTGGAGTGGACCTAAAAATGGATTCCAGCACTGTCATCTATAGGTTTAAACACAACACACAATGATCTACTGTCTGCCAGGAATCTGTGTATCGATACTGTGTTTTTGAGATTTGATACAGTATCACAAAACATAATATCCCGATATTCCATATATTCAATATTTTCTTGCACCCCTATTATTTAACCTCTGTCTGAAACACTCTGTCAGAGCCCAGCGTGCTCTGATTGGCCAGCTCGCCCACTCTGTTCTAATTGGTCAACCACCAGAGCAGATGAATGAGGCAGCAGGATCCTGCCACAAGTTCCACCGCTACAGACAGCCAATAAGGATTGTATTACGAAATGATGTCACCTTGGAACAGAGAAAAAGACTGAATGGGGAGTTTCAGGCAGCTGAGAAAAGTCATTTCTCTGGGAGAGTGTTTCACCCTCTGGCATGTACTTTGAGCTTTATACCTTCATAGACTTTTCACATGCACAAAAAGCTCCATAACACACAAAAGGAAGGAGAAAAAAGAAAAAGCATAATAGGGCCCCTTTAACGTACAGATCTACAAGTTTTAAGTGTTCATAAGTATCCAACATTTTCCCTACTGTGTCCATTTAGGAAATGAGTCAAATTTCACCAGATTAAAAATACTCTGCTGAAGGTTACAGCATTTTCTTTCCTTCTGTCAGAGTTCCCTGTGTCTAGTTACAGCAGCCAAGCTATGACTGGATATTCAGTAGGGAGGGCTTTAGTGTGAGATGCATTTTAATTGTTATAATTTGTTAAAGTGCATCAAATTAATTTATATATACTTCACAGTATCTTTCAGAAAGTAGTAGAATAAAAATTAGGAAGTAGGATATTTTTCAGTGAAAACACCTAAAACATCTCAAACAAGGATGCAGTGAAACAAGTATTACATACAGTTATAAAGTACATGCACATGACTGTCGTTAGCAATACCAGGTGTATCTATGAAATATGCCATCTTATGTAACTGTGTCCATTCATAGCAGCTATGGACACATTTTACTGAAACCCCAACAAACCTATTGAACAAAGTTTGAATTCACTACATAATGCTGAGACTGCAGTTTAAATGATGAGCTAATGAGCGGTGACACTATTAATCACTAATCGCATCTAGGTAGGTTGGAAACAGCAATGAATTTGCTGATGCTAGCTTCATTATATGACAACAAAAACAAAACTTTGACTTTATTTATGAAACACTCAGGAACCACTTTAGAATAACACAACCCATAATAAACTACACATTATAACATCTTAATGGATGGTTTGAAATAAGTGTATTAATGGTTATTAAATAGGTTTTAAGCACCTTTAAATCATTAATAAGCAGTTAATAAAATACATAAAGGAAAACGGCAGCAGTATCGCTTTGTTTGCCTAATAGTGAACCAACATACATCTACACTATTAAACCTCAGATGTTGCTAGTTGCCCCATTATACCCATCAGCTTCATCAGATAAATTACCTCACTTTTCATACAAACGTTTCTTAGTGGCAGTTTGGCTTAACAACACGATTAATAAACAAGGAGACAAAAGAAATTACAACTACTTTTACTCAACGAACAGCTGGGCTGTAAAGACGGCTTAGCATTACTGTGACTTCTTCATATATATACTCGAACGTATAATAATTCGGAGACATGATAACTGATAATAGATGGCTAAGATTTGATAGTTAACTTGAATTACCTTTTAATTTGTTTACCAGACAGCAAAAAGAAAAACAAGTATGTAATGTATGAATTAGGTCTCAGAAACCCCCAATAACATCCAAAGATTGTGACCTTTCTCACACATTAAAAATGAATATCATTGGAAATCAATAGCTCACTCTAAACCTCCTTTTTTGGAAAAAACAAGTGCTCCAGTTTTGCATTAGTAAAGATGCTGTAAGAGAACAACACATTTGTAGGCAGAGCATGAATAGGTCAGCTGCTCTGTTTAAACATTGCAGCCACCTTAACCCACACTATTAGGTTCAAAGTAGTGGTGTAGCCAGACGAAAATGCTGTAGGTTTGTAACAAAGGTCTGTTAAGGTGGGCCCAACATACTGATCAAATTTTTAAAGCATGCTATGTACTGCAATGTCATAGCCTATTGCTGACAGCAGTCAATGAGCACCGCAGTCCTCTTCACTATACAGCATGCAACCGCTTCCCATAGGCACAACTTATACCCAATGAAGACAACAGAACAGAATAAAATTCAGAAAACTTAGGGGTACAAAGATGAGAGAAAACACCACCAATAACACATACACCTTAATCTAATCATTCTAGACTAAAGCATACTGACACAGCAGGCAGGAACAATGTTTATGGACTATTTATGTCTAACATTTGATGCCCCAATGAATTTAACTAGTTTGCTTTGACATTTTGACACAGGCTATTTCAATGTTTGTAGTGAAAACACTTTGTAAGTATCAATTGTATGTGGCTTTGGATGGGCAGAAAACAACATATTCCACTCTTGGGGACAGGATCTCACTTTTACAGCCCCCCTAGGCATGAGAGCAGCTGGAGCTTCAAATTCAAACACTGGCACTCAGATAATGAACCGAATGCTTGAGGCAAGTAATTGGAAGGCTGAGCTTGGCAGAGAGCATAATGATTTCATTGGCCATAATACAGTGATAACATGCACAGAAAACAAATCAAATTTCACTTAGAATAAAAAGGCCAATGATCAATATGGGCAAGGTCCAGGCCCCGCCCCCCCCGGGCCTGACCGTGGCTACATCCTAAAATCAATGTTAAATGCCACACTCTTAAAAAATCATGGGAACATCCAATTGTAAGTTTAGTATCATGAACTTGAGTGCATTGTTACACCCCTTTATCTGTGTAGAGATCAGTACTACATACAAGACTACAACTGAGCTGTCTATCTCTTGTTTTTGCCATGCCTTGCAATACTGAGTTACACACAAATGAACGCAAAATGCACTAAATCTCAGAAGAGCTTTCAGCTTGGTTCACTCCCATGGATTCCGTCTGGCCATCCCCCAATAGCAAGCCACATAAGCATGTGGCACATAGCAATGTTCAGTCAAAGTCAATCTCAAGAGCTTCATCATTGTTATGGTTGCTTCTTGGCCTACATTTGCTGTCTTCAACCAAATTTCACACATCAGTTTGATGACAACAACTGAATGCTCCCATAGCTGATCAGAACGCGCAAAGCGGTCCAGCTAAAACATGGTCCAACTAAAAAATGGTTTCCAGTTGGAGTGATGCCAGATTAAGCCTTGGAGATAAACAAAGTGAATTCTCATAAGGATGTTTTTTTTTAACAGGCTGAGTTGTCCTTTTCAAAATATGGTCTGTCATAATGCCAAAACTGGCATTTGCCACTTAGCGAATCCTCAGCTGACTGACACTACATTATGACAAAGCCTTTAAAAACTAGCCAGGCCTGAGCACGGCCAATAATGACTTGGCAAAAGGTTTGTGTAAGCTACAGTATAGAGCCATTACAAAAAAAAGTAACAGTATCAATTCTGCCACAGTCAGAATACCAGAATATGACTCTTTGTCAATATGCTTTCATGATGTCTCTCTTCATATGAGGTGCTGGAAATCTATTTCTATTTTTATAAAAGAAAATCAATATTCTGTTCACATCTGGTTGTGCGAGATTAGCCTATCTGTTCTGATGGTCTAGGAACAATAAGTCTGCCTCCATCACGTCCTCCGAGTCGATGTTTGCTCTGCGAGTCACTGCAAACGGAATAACAGGTGGCAGCATGTGCTGGCCTCTCTGCCCGCTAGCATAACTCACCTGCAGGTGGGAGTCAGCCTCCATGCCACTCGCCGCATGAAAAAAAACCCTGAAGCTATCTTGCTGTCAAGCAGAGACACATCGCTTCAAATTCCATCAAAGTACAAGAGAAAACACACTCACTAAAGCTAGCTTTATGAGTAGTGGTCAGCTTAAGTGACCACTCCATGCTCCACAAATGGAGGTCTCTCGGTTTGTACTATGCATTTACCTTTATATTGGATAAGCTTAATGGTAAAAAGAATTGGAAATTATTTTTTAAACTGTAAGAAGACTGCAGCTTTGTCTTCATGAAATAAGTTGTGTTGTCTGTTTTAGGTCAACATTGCTGTCTTCGTAGCAAGTTCTCAATACTTTTCATCCTCATTCCTTATTAGCAGCTCAAAGCAGAGTCACAACATTTCATCCATATAGCCGGCCAACAGAGTTACATGGAAATGCATTGTATTTATTTACTTTTATTCCAAACATTGACAACGATTCTCTTTCTGTTAGTGTGGAAAGTCTCACTGTCAGAAGGATGTGTGTACTGTATGTATGTAATTGCATGGTGGAAAAATTGTTGTCATTGCCAAGCTAGCTACATCACAGTCCAGCTCTGCAACATAGCACTATAACCCATATAAACTCCCAGGCTTATCACATCTCAAGCCTTATTATTCAGCAACCACAAGGACTACAATGAAAACTAGAGGGCTGATTCCTAAGTCAATGGAATGTGTTATAGTAATTTAGTCAAGTAAGAGGTTCAATTGTAAAGTAAATATAAATTCCCACCTGAAATCTTTAGGCCTTGTTCAGACTGCCAACCTAAATCCGATTTTTGGCATATCCAGATTGATTTTTGATAGTCTGCAGAGCAAAAACCACATAAAACATGATTTTTGCAAATTGGATCCTAACCACATTTGAAGGTGGTTTGAAATGCAATTGCAATTGGATTTTTGTGGATGTGTCTCAATCTGGACCCTCTGGCCACTCAAATCGAATTTCAAAGTGTCTTTTGCATCACTCTTACATTATAACAGATGATGACAATGCAGAGTGAAGGAAGTGCTGGGATTGGCCTTGATATATTCTGGTGCCTGTGTTGTTATCACAGCAACCCATGCAGATAGTTTAGCAATGTCTGGACACCCAAATCTAATCTGGTCACTTGCAAATAAGAGTGAGGACGGTCGTCTCAAAAGACCTGAACCGAGAAACCAATCCAATTTGCCTGCCGACGGAATCTAGCCTTATGCCTGGCCCAAACAACAGGATTTAAAAAAACAACCGTGAGCAATGTTAAAAACATGAGAGACCCCCCAAACATAATCACATTTATTCTTTTTTTTTTTTGTCTTTGATCACCAAAGTCAGCACGCTACACAATCTGGCCTAAATAAAACACCAAACTCTTCCAGATTATCTGCATGAACAAGAGTCCTGACTAATAGTTCCATTCATCCATCCATTTATCCCGCTAGTTGGTGTCACTGGGGGCTTGGAGCCAATTCCAGCATGGGGTACACCATGGACAGGTCGTCAGTCCATTACATGGCTAACAGACACTCACGCACACACTCACACCTACAAGCAATTTAGAGTGACTGATCAACTTAACATGCATGTGTTTGGACTGTGGGAGGAAACTGGAGTACCAGGAGGAAACCCACTCAAGCACAGGGAGAACATACACACTCCACACAGAACCACCCGGACCGGGAATCCAACCCAGATCATCTTACTGTGAGACGACAGTGTTAACTACTACACCACCGTACTAACCACTACACCATCGTGCTGACCACTATACCACCATACTAACCACTACACCACCGTACTAACCACTACACCACCATACTAACCACTACACCACCGTACTAACCACTATACCACCATACTAACCACTACACCACCGTACTAACCACTACACCACCATACTGACCACTACACCACCATACTAACCACTACACCACCGTACTAACCACTACACTACAATACTAACCACTACACCACCGTACTAACCACTACACCACCGTACTAACCACTACACCACCATACTAACCACTACACCACCGTACTAACCACTACACTACCATACTAACCACTACACCACCATACTAACCACTACACCACCGTACTAACCACTACACCACCATACTGACCACTACACCACCATACTAACCACTATACCACCATACTAACCACTACACCACCGTACTAACCACTACACTACCATACTAACCACTACACCACCGTACTAACCACTACACCACCACACTAACCACTACACCACCATACTAACCACTACACCACCATACTAACCACTACACCACCGTACTAACCACTACACCACCATACTAACCTCTACACCACCATACTAACCACTACACCACCATACTAACCACTACACCACCGTGCTGACCACTACACCACCGTGCTGACCACTACACCACCATACTAACCACTACACCACCGTGCTGACCACTACACCACCGTGCTGACCACTACACCACCATACTAACCACTACACCACCGTGCTGACCACTACACCACCGTGCTGACCACTACACCGCTGTGCCTCCTTCTGACTAATAGTTATAATTCTTAAATACATGAGTTTAAATCTAAACAAACATGGCGGATGGCAGGGAGGTTGTTGCTACACTGGCACACTGTGTTCTGCACAGAAAAGCCAAGCGATCACTTCTGTTGTGGTATGTTTTACAACACACATTATTATCACACATTATACAGACGTTAATGCTGTCAACACAGTTCCACAAGTGTATTACCATCTCTGTAGCTGGGTTCTGGATTTAGCCATGCTTACAGCTGTTTCCGCACACAGAGGAGTTTTCTAATCACTGATTGGTTTGCAGTCATTTAGAAGTGATGAGAATATTGTGTTTTATACCAGAATTAGCGTCCTCCCCTCCCCACAGGGTGCAGAGTCAAAAACACTGGTCGTGTGTAATATTTAAGTTTCACTTTTGCAGTGAACCCTACTAAACTGGGATCGGACAAGGAAAGCCCACACCACAGGATCATTTGGGTGAATCATCATTTAAAATCATATTGATATCAGGAGACCTCCTGGTGGAGAAAATCGACCTGAAAATCAGCCCGATCGTCCTGTAGTATGGGCCAGGCTTTAGGCTACACAGCAGTGTTGATGTGTTGATGTACTGGGTTTTAAGCAGCAACATTAGAGGTAAGTACGTGTCATCACTCACCAAAGAAAACATGTATCCCAATTTTTTTTATTATAGCATGACAAATTCAGGATGAATGGACCAACTGCTCTAAAATAGCATTGGAAGTAAAGACTGCCTTTGGCCTCTTCTGTAAAGTCACCAATTTAAAGATACTTGTTTTGTCTTTGGACAGCGATGGTATCCTCATTCAAAATCTGTGTTGAGCATTGACCATATAAGGAACACTGCTACGCCTGCTACAAAATCTTCTTCTTCATGCTTAAAAAATTAAAAGACAAGATGCTAAACCAAAAATGTACCAGAACCTTGTTCTAATGCATTACATTCATGTTTATATCATGTTATAACATCATGACCATATTCTCTTGCTTTAGAAAGTGTTATGTGATTAAACAGGCACTATAAGTTATTATGCATGCCATGCTTTATAAAGCATTGTGAATCCAGGATTAATAAGAAGTGTTACCCAACGTTCTACTCTCTTAAGATTAAAGCTACCAAGACCTGTTATTGGTATGTTCAGTTCAAAAATAGGTAACCAATAACTGGCTTTCAACTCTTCAATCAAATCATGTACATTGTTAAAAATAAAGACATCAAATAGAGTTCTTTAGAACGATGACCTAGGGAAAAAAACATTTTCAACTGATGGTTTTTAACTACTCGACTAGAGGAGCTTCTTTTATGGTGCAGCTCCAAAGAATCCTTTTTCCCTTATTATTAAGAGTGTATTGCATTAGGTTCTGAGAATGGTTTTCAGCATAGTTCACTTTAAGAACGAGCAAATAACTTCAGCCTGTAAGGAGCAACCCGTTTGCAATCTGTTGCAAAAACATCTCGCAACAAACCTTTTTCATTCACGCAATTAAAATACTAAAGCATACGCACACAATACAGACCTCTCATAGGGCTATTTTGTAAATACGACAGCCTATAATTATGATTTCTGTCATTATTGATGTCTTAATAACAAAGCTCTGCTCTCTGGAAAATAAAGGTGCTTTGAAGGGCTTTTCCGAGCAATGCAATCAAAGAATAAGCTTTCAGTAAAAGGGCAATGCTTTCAACTGAGTCTTTAAAGGACTATCAAGGGGAAGGTAGCTTAGGGCAGTGTTTCTCGGAGTCCTGGAGGTGCCCTGCCCTGCACGTTTTAGTGCTTCTCCTGCTTAAACACAGCAACTCTAACTCTATAATGGGAGGGTAATGAGCTGATTATTAGGATCAGATGTGTTGGGAGCAGAAATACGCTGAAAGGTGCGGGGAGGTGTGCCTCCAGAACCAGAGTTGAGACACGGTGCCTCAGGGAACCGAAAGTGACAGTGGCTTGAACGCTTTTTATGTTCCACGCCACGGATTTCGTTCAAATCATGGAGTGCAAGACTGCCGCGAGACCTCGATCCTGATCGAAATGCAGCAGGCGCCTTCGGCCTGTGAGGACCAACCCACAAAGTTCAGGGCACACATGCACAAAGAAGACCTGTCGTAGAGCTGTCGTGTTATGACTGTTGTCTTGAATGACTGAGTGTCCTGAACTCTTCAACCGAAAGCTGCCAGAAGAGCGACGCCACAGAACCACCTCTGGTTCTCTCTAGACGGGAGGTTTTCAAGGCCTTGAAAGGTACTGTAGGTAAGGGGCTCCTATGAACTCCTGCAACCTGAAAGTGTGTAACGACAGCAGCAGTCACAAATATAGATCAAATGTTCACGCTTCCTCAGGTCTGCCTCTGTTATAGAAGGCAAACACAGAGCACGCCACAGCATATCCTAAGCTTTGATCACTGTTTGGTGAATGGCTGGAGTTTCAGCACCACGGACAGCCCCCCCCCCGCCTTCTTTCTTTATCGTTCTCTGTCTATCTGTCTCTCTCGCTCTCACACACACTCTCTCTCTCTCTCTCTCTAGACACGACGCTATGAGGAAGATTCTGCTCTTTTCTAAACGAACAGAAAACGTCAGCCACTCCTTTAGCAGCTTATCTCCAGCATGCTCTCTCCCTCTTTCTCTCTCTCTATCCCTCTCTCTCTCTCTCTCTCACTGCTTCATTTAATCGGCGCCTTCACTGCACGCTTTTCTCGGTAAATGTTTGACTATCGATTACCCCCAGCAACAAATAATACAAGAAAGGAAAAATCCGCTTTCCGTTTCCTATACGTGCGACAACGATGATCCATTGAAGATGACAACGGCGGCATCGAAATGAACCCTAATGTCAAGTTTATGGCGGTGAAGAGGGCGCGCGCTGCTCCGGCGTCACGTAGAGTGATGTGCAAACAAGGGCAAATGAGCGCGAGCGAAAAGGCTCTTCTGACAGATTAGCCGGGGAAAGCACCGGTGCCCTATTAGTGTTATTGAAATGTACTCAGTGTGGAGTGGGGCGGACGTGTATGAACACCTGGCGGAGCTGCTGTAGGGCTAAGGCCCCCCTCCCCCGTAAAGCCCCCCTCGCTCTTTCTTTTTTTTTCTTTTCTTTTTATCCTACAGCACCTGCGCCGTATACAATGACGCACACACGCTGAAAGATGTGACTTTGCAGCTGTTTGGCTACTGACATGGTAACCTTGCACCACTGGCAACCTTCAGAGATCTAGAAGAACAACCTGTTTGTATTGTTTCACACTGTCCATCGCGCGGACTAAACTGGAGTATGAAGAAAATAGTATATACTAGAGCAGTTCTTCGTATGTAGTATAGTAAGTTGCAGTGACTCTTTAGTACAGTATAGTATAGCATAGGAGAAGAACTAGTACCATAGTAGTGCACCGTGTACTACAGTATAGTATAGTAAAGTATATTGTAGTAAGTGCATCATAGATTTGGTGCTATAGTTTATTACTGAAGCCTTATACACTACTATCATCCACTGTATGTCATTATGCAGCACTAGTCAGTCTCCTAATGTGTTGGCAGCTCCTTTTGTGAGGTTTCTGGGGCACCAGGTCAAACGGGACAATGAACTGGATCGTGTCATAGGGACACATGCTGTCCACAGGCCTTTTCCTTCAGTTACTATCTTTTTAGAGGCCGATAGCTTTGTTTACCGCTACACTAGCTGGAATAAACGAAACGCTCTGTCCATGGTGCTGAACGCGGTGGTCCCTCACAGCCCAGACTAACGAGAACGCAGCAGAAGGGGGGCTGAAAGCTCAAGTGCTCCTGGAATTTTGGGATGCTATATTCCAGAAAGGCGTCCCTCTGTCTTCGTTTAGACCCTAAACCTGATGCGCACCAGCAGCAGCGGCGCGTGAGTGAAGAACAAAGAAAAGCGAGCGCTCTGATATGAAAATGCACTTTTTTTGGTGAGGGAAAAAAAAAAACATCCCCCTCGAAACTGTCAGCAGTTACCATGACGACCGGGAGCAAGACTCAACTCTAACCGGACTGCGAACAACAAACAAGCGAAGTTAAACCCCGCGCGAAGCGAGCCGTGGCCCAGGTTCGCCCTACCTTGCACTCTTCCATGCACGTCCTTACTGAGTAGGCATCCGTCACGTATCGGTCCGTCATGAGCTCAAACTCCTCGTATTTCTCCTGCGCGTGCAGGTCGTAGCGCTGGTACGCCTGCACGCACAGGCTGCAGCGGCCCAGGTCGCCGGCGCGCATGGCGTCCACGCTGCAGTTCAAGCGGTCCGGGCTCGACGAGCCGTCCAGCAAATCCATGAGGGAGTACGAGTCGCAGAAGGACAGGTACAAGTCGGCCGCGCTCGCGCTCGCGCTCCACCCGCTCGCGCTGGCGCCCGACTCGCCCGCTCCCCAAAGGCCCCTGCACAGGTGGTCGGCGTCGACGAAAGTGAGGCAGTTCTTGGCCGCGCACGTCTGATTCTGCGGCCCCCACGCGCGCGCGCTGGAGTTCCCTACAAAAATAGTATCTTCGTTACTCCTGAGGATGCCGGGCTCGCGGCCCCTTCCCGTCCCCGCTGCCAGGCTCGCAGACATCCCCTTGTCCCGGCTCCCGCTCAGCCTGGCCTCGGCGCCCGGCCCCAGGCGGTCAGAGAGCAGCGCGGTGAGGAGGAGGAGGGAGGCGAGTGACCGGCGCCATCGCTGGGCCCTCTCGGAGTCGGCGAAAAGCGGCGGTGCGTCGTCTTCGTTGTCGTAGTCGTCGTCGTTGGAGCTCTGGCCGCGCGCGCACCACCACCACCAGCACCACCACCACCAGCACCAACAGCACGTCCACGTTTTGGAGCCGTCGTCTCGCTGCCGATGTCGAGCCTTGCGAGCGCCGCTGGTCATATTTCGGGCACGCGCGGCACCAGCAGCAGCAGCAGCACGGGCCGACTCCACCGTGGGGGCTCTTCCGCCGCCGCTATGGTCATCGACGTGTTGGTCCGCCGCCGCTGCCCTGCGTCTTCCCCCGCACCGCCGAGGAGTCCTGCTGCTGCCGCCGCCGCTGCTGCTGGTGCTCGAGCGATTCCCGGCAGTTGGCGGGGTTTAGAGCGCGCATCGTCGACTCCCCGTGCCCGCGAGCCGCGATCCTACCGAGAAACAGAAGCAGGCGCGAGGCTGCGGCGACATGGCTGGCTCTTCTCCTCCTCCTCCCCCTTCCCTTCCCGTCCCTTCCCCCCCTCCGCGCGCGTGCCACCCCGGCGTCCCGTCCCGTCCCGTCCTGTCCCGTCTCGTCCCGTCCCGCTCTGCGCTGTCCCGTCTTTTAGCGCGGCGTCCGCTGCTTTTCTCGCCCTTCGCGCGCACGAGTCGTTCCCGCTACACGCCCGACACGCCGCCGCCGCTTCTGCTGCTGCTGCTGCTGCTGGTTCCGGGGTTTCTGCTCACGAGCGCAGGGACTGATCTCGGCGCGCCGACTGTTCTCGCTTCCGCGTCCGTGAACGGAGGTGCTGCGCTCTTTCCTCTCGACCTCAGCAGCCACAGTCATCTTGCTCTAGTGTTGGGTTGCCGCCATGTTCGTCTTGAAAGCGGTTTATTGAGAGCAGCAGCGTTTGCGTCATCCCATCCGCTCGGAGTGATCTGCCCCGGCGCGCCCGGCCAATATGAGGAGGGCTGATACACATCGATACTCACACAGCGATACTCGCATACTCCTCAGTACAGCCGCGTTTAGACCAGCAGACTAATAAAAACAGATATTCTCACTTTCTATCACACTTAACAGCACTAATGTGTACAGAACTGTATACCAACAGAAATAAACATACTCGGGACAACAATGTTCACAGAATACTTCTACACATCTCTTTCATTTATTTTGTTCTCCTTGAGGTTCACTTATAACCTGTGTGTGCTTTTATGTACCAAACACGACCACAAATCATTTTACATGCTATCCAACCTCTGCTTATCAGGGGCTGCTTTTGGTACTGTGCCTCCTTTAAGACTGAATGATATGAGCTCTCTGCTGATTGGCTGTCCTGCCTCATTCAGGAAAGCAGTCAGAGCTGAAACTCTCCATAGCATATATGAATACGTGGATGTATGTACGTGAATTTCATGTACAGATTGTATGGAGTAGGGACTGAAGGGTGACTCTTGGACCTTTAACTATGTTTATATATTACTTGAGAGCCCCTTATTTAAGAAGTCAGGACTTAAGAGCCCCTTATTTAAGAAGTCAGAAAAAATTTAATTTGGGGCATTTAAATCAGTACTATGAAAAGTTGTTTTCCAAAGACATTCAGAGGGGTTTGATAGTTCACTGTAATAAGCTCTGTAGACAAATATAGCTATTTTATTTACTTTCTGAACCCACCAGTAAACCTAGACATGGCTTTTCACTGAAGTTGCATAATATAATGATAACATAGTGGCATATCTGGAAAATATTTCTTTAGGGACTATTTTGTCCCACAACATCCTACATGGACCTCATAGGCCAAACCTTTCCCACCGTTATATCAACAGTGTCTCAGGCACTAAAACAACAGTGGTTCCTATCACCACCACTGTGAACAGCTCCGACTTGATAAGGTTTTCCAGAACTGAACATTTCACATCAAACCACTCTGAATGACTTTGTACATTCCCCTTAAAGAAACCACACACCTATGAATATGTATAGAATGATACATACATAATTCTACAAACAAATATTTACATATTCATAGAAAATGACTGATGTTTATCAGTCTATTACACATATTTACATACTGACATCCAAACAAACAACATTTTTCAAAGCTGTCAGAATGATACATACAGAAAAAACCACAACTTGATAATATCAGAGCAATATTTACATTTTATCTACTATAAACATGCATTTACACTAGCAACGGTAGTTCACATTGTGTAAAAATTCATGATGAATGGACCAATAGAATTGCTCCAAAACATCTTGGAAAATTCTGGTTCCATTGACTTACATTGAAAGCAAAGTATGTTTTTGGTCTCTTTTGTAAAGTTACAATTTTTGAGATTCTTGTATTTCATTGGACAGCAGCGATATATATATATATATATATACACACATTACCGGTCAAAACCTTTAAAAACAGTTAATATAAGATAAATATACCTGTTCTTCAATTATCAGTCCAAAAGTCCGCCACAGAGCTGACATTATTTGGTTGGTGGGTCATTCTCAGTGCAGTGACACTGACCTGGTGTGTTAGTGTATGTTGTGCTGGTATGAGTGACACAGCAGTGCTACTGGAGTGTTTGAACACTGTGTCCACTCACTGTCCACTCTATTAGACACTATCTTGCTGGTCCACCTTGTAGATGTAAAGTCAGAGACGACAGCTCATCTGTTGCTGCACAGTTTGTGTTGGTCATCCTCTAGTCTATCATTACTAATTACAGGACTCTGCCCACAGGACACTGTTGGCTGGATGTTGCTGGTTGGTGGGCTATTCTCAGTCCAGCCGTGATGCTGAGGTGTATGAACGCTCCAGCAGCACTTCTGTGTCTCATCCACTCATACCAGCACAACACACACACTAACACACCACCACCACATCAGTGTCACAGCAGTGCTGAGAATGAGAATGATACGGAACAATGCATACTGAACAGTACTTGCATATCTCATATTGATCTGCTGTCTCGGTCTTCTATCAACCCTGTAAGAAACCAACTGTAGTTCAATAGTCTATTGTACGGTGAAAATGCTGTGAGTGTATTTACCGTATGGCAGTCAAAAAGTTGTCCATCAATAATTTCACAATGTCTGTTGTTTGAATTCAAAGCAATTGGCAACGCATGCTATTGTCTAATTAACTCAGTTGTTCAAATGTTCGTCTCTGACAGACAGAATATAAACACTATGTAGACGCTCACTTCTCTCCCATATGAATAAAATCTATGTCAGCAACAGCCAAACCACTTCCAGCAACAGATCACAGCCAGTGTGGAAGTTAAGAGCCCTTTAAATGCTGTAAAACCCATAAAACACTGTAAGTAGACTACTTGACTGTAACAGTACTTTATTCTGGTCATCTGTATACAAGAACTACATTAAAGTAATGGTTTATAGCCACTTAGTGACTGATTAGCTATATAAGCTGGGAGGAATCCAAACAACTGTTGCTGGTTCATTATCAGCACTGCACTTGCACTGACGTGGTGGTGGTGTGTTGTGCTGGTAAGAGTGGATCAGACACAGCACTGCTGCTGGAGTGTTTGAACGCTGTGTCCACTCACTGTCCACTCTATTAGACACGCCTACCTTGTTGGTCCACATTGTTGCTGTAAAGTGAGAGACGAGAGCTCATCTGTTGCTGTACAGAGTGTGTTGGTCATCCTCTAGCTCCTTCATCAGTGGTCACAGGATGCTTTCCATTGGTTATGTTTGGTCGGTGGACTGTTCTTAGTCCAGCAGTGACAATGAGGTGTTGAATGTAAATAGTACTGCTGTGTCCACTCGTACCAGCACAACACACACTAACACACCACCACATCAGTGTCATAGGTTGAGAGAGGGGTTGCTGGGGGTTTAGTAGGCTGCAATATGCAAACTCACTGCTATAGGTTACACACTGCTCCAATCCAAACAGTCAGTAAGTACAAGGAACAAGCACGAGAAAATAAAAAATGAGAGAAGACAGGAGTTTACAGCAGAAGTTCATAAAAACATTAAAAAAGACGGAGAACAGGAAACACAGAATGAGCACATAAGACCTGGTAACTAAAACTGTCACCCAAGCTTTCATCTTTGAGGGCGAGTAGAAAAGCAAGCTCCACTCTGGCTTCAGATCTGAAAACGTCCACAGCTGTTCCTGTCCATCCTTCCACTGTGAGAAGACACCTCAGTGTTATGAGTCTGAAAGCATGTGTAGATGTGAGGAAACCCTCACTGAGAAGCAGAGGTGGAGATGTGGAATTATGTGCTAATGAGTCTAAGTTTGTAAAAGTTCTTGGATTATGAAAAACAAAAGGTGCAACCAAGTAGAGCATATTGGAGGTAAAAAGTTATAACATATGTCTGTCAAAAAATTATGAGTTTATTTTATGCAACACATCAGGATCTTGATTCAGAACATCTCAAACAGGGAGTCAAGAGTCCCACAGCACATGATAGAGTAGTTGTGATTACTCTGCCCCACATTAAAATCTTAGGAAGGACAAGCCAAAGTACTGGGCAGGTACTCAGTGGTGGTCTCTGTTTTCCTGTTTTGTCTCACAGTGGACAGCCATATGGTATAGTGTGAACCTGTCACATTCACACACACACACACACACACACACACACAAGCATACACAGTGTGTTTTGACCTGGAGCTTAAGAGGTGGCTAATCAACAACATATGTGTCCTTACCTAGTGCGTCTTCTGCCAAATCACTCTCCATATCAGCAGCTTGTGGTGTGTTTGCAGGTGGTAGCAATATCCGTACTAATATTTATGACTGATCTCATTGTACATTGTGTACATAGAATTACACACCCACCCACACACACCCACACACACACACACACACACACACATATATAAATATATATATATATAATCTGTGTACACAATGTACACAAATTACACAAATCTTTCATTGGAACACTGCTTATTATATATATGAAAAAGTGAAAAGGTACCCTAGGCCCTCATTATCCCTTCACCAAAGGTTATCTCTGGCACTATACATACAGGTGGGTGGTGTTCTACTGGCATCCATTGAATCCAGATTCATCCCTCAGACTGTAAGATAGAGAAGCATGATTCCTCACTCCAGCTTGCTTTATGCCACTCCAGCTGGCATTTGGTATTGTGCATTATGATCTTAGGCTTGTGTGCAGCTGCCCATAGAACGGCTTTTCAGAGAGTCATAGCGACTGTATCATTTTATCCCATATGCTATCAAAGGTGTCAAAAGTATTCGCATTCATTACTCGGGTAGAAGTATAGATACTTCTGTAGAAGTTGAAGTATCAACTCAAGCTTTTTACTCCAGTAAAAGTGTAAAAGTACTGCTTTCAGAACTACTTAAAGTATAAAAGTAAAAGTAAATGCTTATAAGGATAAAAGCTTAGGCCACACCACAGGGGTCTATAGTGCACTAGCCCACCTCCCCAAAAAAATAATTCTTCTAAAAGCCATAATGACTATAATGTTATATTAAAATGTTAATGTTGATAAATCTGGGATGCGCTAGGCTTCCTGTTTCAGCCACATATACGCCCACTGAACATAAATGTAGTTTAGTACAATGTAAATATATTAAAGAAGCATACCTGTGTAGTACTGAACATTAACATGTGTTTCATGGAGCAGAAGATATTATGACTGGTTGTCTATAAGTATTGTAATGGTGCAGAAAGTCAAACTTCAAAGGCATGTTATCAATAATCTACTGGAATGTAAATGTACATGAATGAAAACACACTGAAATGAAATAGGAGTAACAAGACTATGTTTAAAATGTAAGGAGTAGAAAGTACTGATAATGGAGTGTAAATGTAAGGAGTAGAAAGTACTGATAATGGTGTGTAAATGTAAGGAGTAGAAAGTACTGATAATGGAGTGTAAATGTAAGGAGTAGAAAGTACTGATAATGGAGTGTAAATGTAAGGAGTAGAAAGTACTGATAATGGTGTGTAAATGTAAGGAGTATAAAGTACTGATAATGGAGTGTAAATGTAAGGAGTAGAAAGTACTGATAATGGAGTGTAAATGTAAGGAGCAGAAAGTACAGATAATGGGGTGTAAATGTAAAGAGTAGAAAGTACAGATAATGGAGTGTAAATGTAAGGAGTAGAAAGTACAGATAATGGAGTGTAAATGTAAAGAGTAGAAAGTACAGATAATGGGGTGTAAATGTAAGGAGTAGAAAGTACTGATAATGGGGTGTAAATGTAAGGAGTAGAAAGTACAGATAATGGTCTGTAAATGTAAGGAGTAGAAAGTACTGATAATGGAGTGTAAATGTAAGGAGTAGAAAGTACTGATAATGGAGTGTAAATGTAAGGAGTAGAAAGTGCTTATAATGTAGTTTAAATGTAAGGAGTAGAAAGTACAGATAATGGAGTGTAAATGTAAGGAGTAGAAAGTACTGACAATGGAGTGTAAACGTAAGGAGTAGAATGTACTGATAATGGAGTCTAAATCGAAGGAGTAGAAAGTGCTTATACTGAAGTTTAAATGTAAGGAGTAGAAAGTACAGATAATGGAGTGTAAATGTAAGGAGTAGAAAGTACAGATAATGGAGTGTAAATGTAAGGAGTAGAAAGTACAGATAATGGAGTGTAAATGTAAGGAGTAGAAAGTACAGATAATGGAGTGTAAATGTAAGGAGTAAAAGTAAAACGTCATTTGAAAAATAATTACTCCAGTAAAGTATAAATAACCAAAATTTCTACTTAAGTAAGGTAACAAAGTATTTGTACTTCATCACTTGACACCTCTGTATGCCATACAACCCTTTATCCACACTGATAACCTCCCTGACATGAGTGAAGAGTGATAACAGTTCTGATATAAAATAAAGAATAATAAAGAAGGTAGTGTTCAATACGTGTGCATTTATTTATCATCTGCAGTCTTTAAACCTATACCTTCTAAACAGTGGACTGACCACCCCAGCACTCAGACCTCAGTATCACTAAATGTGTTGGGGAAGTTGCTGACTATTGTACACTACTGTACATACCATACTGTATACTTTGATATCAGTAGAGGACTGCACTGACCTTGCCAGTTGCTTGAGTAGGAGAGAGAGAGAGTAAGCAGGAGAGAGATACCACCTACTTGCTTTCAACCAAAAGATTCAGTGCCTGAGATTGGCACAGAGCATTTGGCCTAGATTTGTAAAACCCAGCCAGAGGGGTTCTCTGTGTCCATTTCCCAGCATCAAAGATGACCACCCTGCCCACCTTTATTAGACACTAAAAAGAATGGAATAATAAAGAAGCAGAACTGAGAGAGTGAGTGAGAGCGAGAGACAGAGAGAGAGACCACCTCCTACATTCTTGACAAGGAAATGACATGATGATTGCATGGCTCTTTCATCATGGCCACATGGTGAGCTGTGTTTTAACATTTTAAAGATGAATGTGTTCCACTGGGTGAATCCCCATGTGGTTTAATGGCTGTCAATAAACCTGCACTGCTGGTTTGATTGAACACTGACTGACGTACCTATCAAATCATTCCTCTTTAGGAAAATATGTTGATCACAAAGGCGTAGATTTGACATTGGTGGGGACCTGTGAATCTACCCCGCCACAGCCCGCCACATTGTTTTATCTTTGCTCTGTGATTAAACGATAAAGGACTGGCATACTACATGCTACTCTCTGTGCTTTTCACCTACAGCCAGTTTCAGCCAGTTCTAAACCAGTAAACAGCGAGTTTATATCTAAAGACTTGTCAATATTATATTAACTATAGTGCAACTCACATCTCCTATACATTAGTGTTAATAAAAGTAGGAACACTGCTTGTTATTCACAGCTACAGATGATGTTAGTCTGCTGTATGCTGTTCTCCAAAGCCTAGCACTGCCTTTAACACTATTATTTCATTAGAGAACTAGACATTAAGTGACTTGTACATCTCTTTGAAAAATAGCTTTTTTTTGGCCATACTCACTCACTTTTCACACCCATGTGTCACCCACGCTGCACCTGAGTCTTGTACAGTAAAGTCTCACATAGGACTTGAAAGCTTTCTTCCAGTTTTGGCGCCGCTAACAATCAAATGTAGCTACAGAGTCTCACGAGATAGCAGAGAATAGCACAGCCAATCACACTGGCCTAATTCGTTACTGTGAGGCAGGACTCCAGTAGAGAACGTGAGTTAACCATTTCTGCACCTCTATGTTAATGAGGTTGACAGAGTAGGTTTTTAGAGGGGGTCAAATTATTGGTGGTGATCGCTGAATATTGGTGGGGACACGTCACTTCAGTCCATGCTAATTCTACACCCCTGGTTGAACATAAAAAAACAAATCTTTAATTGGGTTTATTGATTATATTGCCATTAGTAGACACATTTGCCAGAAAAGAGGTTTATGCTTGCCAGATTCTTGCATAAATTAATCATTAAATCATTTAGATTGGTTCAATGCAAAATGCACAGGTTTGATGGTCATTTTGGATAACAGATAAAAGGCCTATATTTGTGTTGTAGTAGAGTTAAATGAGTTTTACTCATTTACCAAATTAATTAATTGATCAGTTTTGTAAGCCAGGCTGGAATTTGACAAACCATAAGTGTCAAGCCTGAAATCAGCTGTAAGCCAGTTAACATTCAACTGAAGTCCAAATTGTGAATTTGAGTCTATATAAGGGATATAAAAAAGAACCCAGCGTTGGGCTGTGGAGCGGTGGAGCAGTGTTCTCTGGGGTGATGAAATGCCATTCAATAGGTTTGGGATGAGATGATGTGATCCAGAACTATCATCCAACATCAGTACCTGCGCTCACTGAAGCTCATCTGTCCAAATGCAATTAAACTCCACTTCCATTTTAGAAGAAACACTGGATGAGCATTTATCTACAAATTTTTAAAAATTCCTAAGCTTAAGATTAAAACCAGTGAAAGGAAACAGGCATGTAAAGTAAAGTGCACCATAAACGTATCTGCAGTAAAAAAATAAAAACTCTTTAAAATAGAGACACAGTGCAAGTGAGCACATCTGGACTTAGCCTGACCGTTCACACTGATAACGCCATCTTTCCATTCCTCAACGGAGGATGCGGAGTGCTCAATCCGCAAACAAAGCAGAAAATCAATACGTTTCTGACATGGGCATTCTTTAGGAAAGCCTGCTGGGGGCTTTATCCACGGGAAGATGAAAATATCAACCAAGAGAAGGAAGGCAGTGATCAGCTTCTGGAAAAAAAAACACTGTCTTATACACCTTCACCCAAATGAACCAAAGAGCAAAAGCATGTTCAGATATGAATGAAGTTTGTATGTGCTGTCTTTAGCCAATTTGACCAAATTCCATTGTGTAGCATAATTAAATTATCATATCACATTTTTTAAATACAGTAAGATACAGTAAAATACAGAAATATATATAAATATACATAAACCTTATATTGTTGCCGTTTAATGAAACATGTATTGGCTTTTTTCATTTTTGTACATCATTTAAACTTGACAGCTGCCTTTGACGTTGTGTAAAACATTACATGATGAATTGACCAATAGAAACGCTTTAAAATCACTTAAAAAAACAGGTTCCATTGACTTTTATTGAATGTTAGAAATGTTTTTGTTCTCTCCTGTAAAGTTACTATTTTGTTTTTTCATTGGTCAGCAACAAAATACATAAACATGGTCTATTCTCACTAACCAAGTTCCAAGTATGACAGCTGTGAGGTGCCGTGTTCTCCCTGTACTTGAGTGGGTTTCCTCCGGGTACTCCGGTTTCCTCCCACAGTCCAAACACATGCATGTTAGGTTGATCGGTCACTCTGAATTCCCCATTTGTGTGAGTGAATGTTGGCCGTGCGATGGACTGGTGACGTGTCCATGAAGTACCAGGCCTTTGCCCGATGACGCTGGGATTAGCTCCAGCCCCTCCGTGACCCCGGCTAGCGGGATAAAGCGGCAGATAATGGATGGATGGATTTCTTTTTCTCACACTACCTGATACTAATATGTGGCAGTTTTTAGTAGTTATCAGTTAGCCATGCTAGTTACTGAGTATCATATGTCTTATGTCATTGTCTTAGGAATAACAGACTAGTGGTAGGAGAGGTGAGTTGGTTGCATTTTCTGATCATCAGACACATTAAACCATAAAAATCTTGACGTCCACGTTCAGTGTCCTAGTCCAAAGTGGTGTTCTTAGAAGTAGTAATCCCATACACATTTAGTGATGTTGGGTTCTGGACTCTGGGATGGTCAGTTCATTGTTCTGGGAACAACAAATAGAAAACTTTGTTGTCTATTTTCTTTCTAATAAGGGTTTTTTAATTGCTACACATCCTTTTAGGTGCATAGTGTCAAGTTGTTTTCTCACAGTGGAGGAACAGACTACAACGCAGGGCTGAATGATTTGTAGAAAATATTTAATTTCAATTATTTATTGCAGCTGCAATGTAAATTGTGATTATTGTCTATATATTTAAGGCCTGCTACTTTAATAAAGACCAAGAAGATGGACTTGAGGCTTAAAGGAAGAATATACATCATCAGACTATCAGTTAGTTTGTAATAAAACACAAACCAATATAATAATAACGAGACTACGTTGTCGCATTTTTCACCTCTAAATGTTTGTTTGGTTGCTCTTGCTTAAGCTAACTCCTTTATAGGCAGATCACAAGCTCCATGTTTTTAAAGCCTAAGAAAAGTGTTAATAATATAGACTATAATTAAAATTGCAACTCTTGCATTTTCTACTGCTATTTTAGTATAAACATTAATCTTTTAGCCATAGACTAGACTTCTGCTGCAGTGAGTAGTAAGTAGGGTCAGCTGGTTTATTCAGTTTAGTTAGATTGCACAGAGGAGGTTAGCAGGTATATTCAGTTTAGCCTGATTAAGTGAGTAGGTCAGCAGATATATTCAGTTTAGTCTGATTGCATTGAGCGGGTAAGCAGGTATATTGAGTTTAGTCTGATTGCATTGAGCGGGTCAGCCGGTATATTCAGTTTAGTCTGATTGCAGTAAGTAGTAAGTAGGGTCAGCAGGTATATTCAGTTTAGCCTGATTGCAGTAAGTAGTAAGTGGGGTCAGCAGGTATATTCAGTTTAGTCTGATTGCAGTAAGTAGTAAGTAGGGTCAGCAGGTATATTCAGTTTAGTCTGATTGCAGTAAGTAGTAAGTGGGGTCAGCAGGTATATTCAGTTTAGTCTGATTGCAGTTAGTAGTAAGTGGGGTCAGCAGGTATATTGAGTTTAGTCTGATTGCAGAAAGCAGTAAGTGGGGTCAGCAGGTATATTCAGTTTAGTCTGATTGCAGTTAGTAGTAAGTGGGGTCAGCAGGTATATTGAGTTTACTCTGATTGCATTGAGCGGGTCAGCAGGTATATTCAGTTTAGTCTGATTGCAGTTAGTAGTAAGTGGGGTCAGCAGGTATATTCAGTTTAGTCTGATTGCAGTAAGTAGGAAGTGGGGTCAGCAGGTATATTCAGTTTAGTCTGATTGCAGTAAGTAGTAAGTAGGGTCAGCAGGTATATTCAGTTTAGTCTGATTGCAGTTAGTAGTAAGTGGGGTCAGCAGGTATATTCAGTTTAGTCTGACTGCAGTAAGTAGTAAGTAGGCTCAGCAAGTATATTCAGTTTAGTCTGATTGCAGTAAGTAGTAAGTAGGGTCAGCAGGTATATTGAGTTTAGTCTGATTGCAGTAAGTAGTAAGTAGGGTCAGCAGGTATATTCAGTTTAGTCTGATTGCAGTAAGTAGTAAGTGGGGTCAGTAGGTATATTCAGTTTATTCTGATTGCAGAAAGCAGTAAGTAGGGTCAGCAGGTATATTCAGTTTAGTATGATTGCAGTAAGTAGTAAGTGGGGTCAGCAGGTATATTGAGTTTAGTCTGATTGCAGAAAGCAGTAAGTGGGGTCAGCAGGTATATTCAGTTTAGTCTGATTGCAGTTAGTAGTAAGTGGGGTCAGCAGGTATATTGAGTTTAGTCTGATTGCATTGAGCGGGTCAGCAGGTATATTCAGTTTAGTCTGATTGCATTGAGCGGGTCAGCAGGTATATTCAGTTTAGTCTGATTGCAGTTAGTAGTAAGTGGGGTCAGCAGGTATATTCAGTTTAGTCTGACTGCAGTAAGTAGTAAGTAGGGTCAGCAGGTATATTCAGTGTAGTCTGATTGCAGTAAGTAGTAAGTAGAGTCAGCAGGTATATTCAGTTTAGTCTGATTGCAGTACGTAGTAAGTAGAGTCAGCAGGTATATTTAGTTTAGTCTAATTGCAGTAAGTAGTAAGTAGGCTCAGCAAGTATATTCAGTTTAGTCTGATTGCAGTAAGTAGTAAGTAGGGTCAGCAGGTATATTTAGTTTAGTCTGATTGCAGTTAGTAGTAAGTAGGGTCAGCAGGTATATTCAGTTTAGTCTGATTGCAGTAAGTAGTAAGTAGGGTCAGCAGGTATATTCAGTTTAGTCTGATTGCAGTAAGTAGTAAGTAGGCTCAGCAAGTATATTCAGTTTAGTCTGATTGCAGTAAGTAGGAAGTAGGGTCAGCAGGTATATTCAGTTTAGTCTGATTGCAGTAAGTAGGAAGTAGGGTCAGCAGGTATATTCAGTTTAGTCTGATTGCAGTAAGTAGGAAGTAGGGTCAGCAGGTATATTCAGTTTAGTCTGATTGCAGTAAGTAGGAAGTAGGGTCAGCAGGTATATTCAGTTTAGTCTGATTGCAGTAAGTAGGAAGTAGGGTCAGCAGGTATATTCAGTTTAGTCTGATTGCAGTAAGTAGTAAGTAGGGTCAGCAGGTATATTCAGTTTAGTCTGATTGCAGTAAGTAGTAAGTAGAGTCAGCAGGTATATTTAGTTTAGTCTGATTGCAGTTAGTAGTAAGTAGGCTCAGCAAGTATATTCAGTTTAGTCTGATTGCAGTAAGTAGTAAGTAGGGTCAGCAGGTATAGTCAGTTTAGTCTGACTGCAGTAAGTAGTAAGTAGGGTCAGCAGGTATATTCAGTTTAGTCTGATTGCAGTAAGTAGTAAGTAGGGTCAGCAGGTATATTCAGTTTAGTCTGATTGCAGTTAAGTAGTAAGTAGGGTCAGCAGGTATATTCAGTTTAGTCTGATTGCAGTAAGTAGTAAGTAGGCTCAGCAAGTATATTCAGTTTAGTCTGATTGCAGTAAGTAGGAAGTGGGGTCAGCAGGTATATTCAGTTTAGTCTGATTGCAGTAAGTAGTAAGTAGGGTCAGCAGGTATATTCAGTTTAGTCTGATTGCAGTAAGTAGTAAGTGGGGTCAGCAGGTATATTCAGTTTAGTCTGATTGCAGAAAGCAGTAAGTAGGGTCAGCAGGTATATTCAGTTTAGTATGATTGCAGTAAGTAGTAAGTGGGGTCAGCAGGTATATTCAGTTTAGTCTGATTGCAGTAAGTAGTAAGTGGGGTCAGCAGGTATATTCAGTTTAGTCTGATTGCAGTAAGTAGTAAGTGGGGTCAGCAGGTATATTCAGTTTAGTCTGATTGCAGTTAGTAGTAAGTAGGGTCAGCAGGTATATTCAGTTTAGTATGATTGCAGTAAGTAGTAAGTGGGGTCAGCAGGTATATTCAGTTTAGTATGATTGCAGTAAGTAGTAAGTGGGGTCAGCAGGTATATTCAGTTTAGTCTGATTGCAGTAAGTAGTAAGTGGGGTCAGCAGGTATATTCAGTTTAGTCTGATTGCAGTAAGTAGTAAGTGGGGTCAGCAGGTATATTCAGTTTAGTATGATTGCAGTAAGTAGTAAGTGGGGTCAGCAGGTATATTCAGTTTAGTATGATTGCAGTAAGTAGTAAGTGGGGTCAGCAGGTATATTCAGTTTAGTCTGATTGCAGAAAGCAGTGCGTAGAGTCAGCAGGTATATTCAGTTTAGTCTGATTGCAGAAAGCAGTAAGTAGGGTCAGCAGGTATATTCAGTTTAGTCTGATTGCAGTAAGTAGTAAGTGGGGTCAGCAGGTATATTCAGTTTAGTCTGATTGCAGTTAGTAGTAAGTGGGGTCAGCAGGTATATTGAGTTTAGTCTGATTGCAGAAAGCAGTAAGTGGGGTCAGCAGGTATATTCAGTTTAGTCTGATTGCAGTTAGTAGTAAGTGGGGTCAGCAGGTATATTGAGTTTACTCTGATTGCATTGAGCGGGTCAGCAGGTATATTCAGTTTAGTCTGATTGCAGTTAGTAGTAAGTGGGGTCAGCAGGTATATTCAGTTTAGTCTGATTGCAGTAAGTAGGAAGTGGGGTCAGCAGGTATATTCAGTTTAGTCTGATTGCAGTAAGTAGTAAGTAGGGTCAGCAGGTATATTCAGTTTAGTCTGATTGCAGTTAGTAGTAAGTGGGGTCAGCAGGTATATTCAGTTTAGTCTGACTGCAGTAAGTAGTAAGTAGGCTCAGCAAGTATATTCAGTTTAGTCTGATTGCAGTAAGTAGTAAGTAGGGTCAGCAGGTATATTGAGTTTAGTCTGATTGCAGTAAGTAGTAAGTAGGGTCAGCAGGTATATTCAGTTTAGTCTGATTGCAGTAAGTAGTAAGTGGGGTCAGTAGGTATATTCAGTTTATTCTGATTGCAGAAAGCAGTAAGTAGGGTCAGCAGGTATAGTCAGTTTAGTATGATTGCAGTAAGTAGTAAGTGGGGTCAGCAGGTATATTGAGTTTAGTCTGATTGCAGAAAGCAGTAAGTGGGGTCAGCAGGTATATTCAGTTTAGTCTGATTGCAGTTAGTAGTAAGTGGGGTCAGCAGGTATATTGAGTTTAGTCTGATTGCATTGAGCGGGTCAGCAGGTATATTGAGTTTAGTCTGATTGCATTGAGCGGGTCAGCAGGTATATTCAGTTTAGTCTGATTGCATTGAGCGGGTCAGCAGGTATATTCAGTTTAGTCTGATTGCAGTTAGTAGTAAGTGGGGTCAGCAGGTATATTCAGTTTAGTCTGACTGCAGTAAGTAGTAAGTAGGGTCAGCAGGTATATTCAGTGTAGTCTGATTGCAGTAAGTTGTAAGTAGAGTCAGCAGGTATATTCAGTTTAGTCTGATTGCAGTACGTAGTAAGTAGAGTCAGCAGGTATATTTAGTTTAGTCTAATTGCAGTAAGTAGTAAGTAGGCTCAGCAAGTATATTCAGTTTAGTCTGATTGCAGTAAGTAGTAAGTAGGGTCAGCAGGTATATTTAGTTTAGTCTGATTGCAGTTAGTAGTAAGTAGGGTCAGCAGGTATATTCAGTTTAGTCTGATTGCAGTAAGTAGTAAGTGGGGTCAGCAGGTATATTCAGTTTAGTCTGATTGCAGTAAGTAGTAAGTAGGGTCAGCAGGTATATTTAGTTTAGTCTGATTGCAGTTAGTAGTAAGTAGGGTCAGCAGGTATATTCAGTTTAGTCTGATTGCAGTAAGTAGTAAGTAGGGTCAGCAGGTATATTCAGTTTAGTCTGATTGCAGTAAGTAGTAAGTAGGCTCAGCAAGTATATTCAGTTTAGTCTGATTGCAGTAAGTAGGAAGTAGGCTCAGCAAGTATATTCAGTTTAGTCTGATTGCAGTAAGTAGGAAGTAGGGTCAGCAGGTATATTCAGTTTAGTCTGATTGCAGTAAGTAGGAAGTAGGGTCAGCAGGTATATTCAGTTTAGTCTGATTGCAGTAAGTAGTAAGTAGGCTCAGCAAGTATATTCAGTTTAGTCTGATTGCAGTAAGTAGGAAGTAGGGTCAGCAGGTATATTCAGTTTAGTCTGATTGCAGTAAGTAGGAAGTAGGGTCAGCAGGTATATTCAGTTTAGTCTGATTGCAGTAAGTAGGAAGTAGGGTCAGCAGGTATATTCAGTTTAGTCTGATTGCAGTAAGTTGTAAGTAGAGTCAGCAGGTATATTTAGTTTAGTCTGATTGCAGTTAGTAGTAAGTAGGCTCAGCAAGTATATTCAGTTTAGTCTGATTGCAGTAAGTAGTAAGTAGGGTCAGCAGGTATAGTCAGTTTAGTCTGACTGCAGTAAGTAGTAAGTAGGGTCAGCAGGTATATTCAGTTTAGTCTGATTGCAGTAAGTAGTAAGTAGGGTCAGCAGGTATATTCAGTTTAGTCTGATTGCAGTTAAGTAGTAAGTAGGGTCAGCAGGTATATTCAGTTTAGTCTGATTGCAGTAAGTAGTAAGTAGGCTCAGCAAGTATATTCAGTTTAGTCTGATTGCAGTAAGTAGGAAGTGGGGTCAGCAGGTATATTCAGTTTAGTCTGATTGCAGTAAGTAGTAAGTAGGGTCAGCAGGTATATTCAGTTTAGTCTGATTGCAGTAAGTAGTAAGTGGGGTCAGCAGGTATATTCAGTTTAGTCTGATTGCAGAAAGCAGTAAGTAGGGTCAGCAGGTATATTCAGTTTAGTATGATTGCAGTAAGTAGTAAGTGGGGTCAGCAGGTATATTCAGTTTAGTCTGATTGCAGTAAGTAGTAAGTGGGGTCAGCAGGTATATTCAGTTTAGTCTGATTGCAGTAAGTAGTAAGTGGGGTCAGCAGGTATATTCAGTTTAGTCTGATTGCAGTTAGTAGTAAGTAGGGTCAGCAGGTATATTCAGTTTAGTATGATTGCAGTAAGTAGTAAGTGGGGTCAGCAGGTATATTCAGTTTAGTATGATTGCAGTAAGTAGTAAGTGGGGTCAGCAGGTATATTCAGTTTAGTCTGATTGCAGTAAGTAGTAAGTGGGGTCAGCAGGTATATTCAGTTTAGTCTGATTGCAGTCAGTAGTAAGTGGGGTCAGCAGGTATATTCAGTTTAGTATGATTGCAGTAAGTAGTAAGTGGGGTCAGCAGGTATATTCAGTTTAGTATGATTGCAGTAAGTAGTAAGTGGGGTCAGCAGGTATATTCAGTTTAGTCTGATTGCAGAAAGCAGTGCGTAGAGTCAGCAGGTATATTCAGTTTAGTCTGATTGCAGAAAGCAGTAAGTAGGGTCAGCAGGTATATTCAGTTTAGTATGATTGCAGTAAGTAGTAAGTGGGGTCAGCAGGTATATTCAGTTTAGTATGATTGCAGTAAGTAGTAAGTAGGGTCAGCAGGTATATTCAGTTTAGTCTGATTGCAGTAAGTAGTAAGTGGGGTCAGCAGGTATATTCAGTTTAGTCTGATTGCAGTAAGTAGTAAGTAGGGTCAGCAGGTATATTCAGTTTAGTCTGGTTGCAGTAAGTAGTAAGTAGGGTCAGCAGGTATATTCAGTTTAGTCTGATTGCAGTAAGTAGTAAGTAGTCATGTGTCGAAATGGTTATAGTAAATACTTGGATGTGTGACTTTAATAAACTTCTGAACACTGGGAAACTAAATGTCCTGGCAAAGTGATGGAGCCTCTCACAGATGCCCACAACACCATCACAGTTAAGACTGGCCAGCAAATATATTCATCTTAGGTTGATTAAGGTCAGTAAGGTCAGCAGGTGGAGGGGCACCTGTACATTAACTCATAATCTAATTTGAGCAATAAAACATTGATCTTTCTAAAGAGTAAACCAATTAGACCTGTTTTATTAGTACTTTTTATTCTGATTACTGATAGAATAATAGAATAATAAGACATACAAACCCCAAATAGGATCATAATATATACATAGAGGCAGTACAGCTCGAGACAGAGTAATGCAGTGTAATGTCTGACTATAAATATATCATGCATTGATTAAAAGTGTGTTTAATGAGGAAGAGTATCTGCTTGGAGCCAAAAATAAGGACTTTGAAGATCAAGAAGCCTCTGTCAACACAGGCAGAAGCAGAAAGTCCAGGTGCTGCGGGAATTCACGAAAAAAAAGTGATTAGTTTTACTTTCAGTTAGTCTTTAGCAAGTGAAATCCTGTAAAGAAGCATTTAATATTCCGGTGATGTTAACTGTAGCACATTTTAATGAAGTTAGTGTCACCCAAACAGCAAAAAAAACAAAAACGCTCAGTCTAACCCGCAATAGCCAAATCTCCTCCGCAAACTATTTAGGAAAAGCTTTATTACTTCAAAGGGAAAAGTATGGAAGAAGGTCGGAGACGACACTTAATCACTCAGCGCATGGGTTTATCCTCACTCCAGAAATGGGTCATAGCGGAGAGCGAGAGAGCAAATCCAGAGAGAGTTGCACATTGTCAAAGCTGGAAGTCTAACATCAACCACCAGCCTCCTCCTGGATCTGAAAAGGGCCCTAAGGTTCAACTCATGAATGATTGATGAGTCATTCCATGAGCAAAGGTGTGTATGTGCTGACGCGTTTATTTCATATTTCAGTATAAATGTTAAACAATTGAAGATATTAATATTAATGCAATTCAAGGTGAACAAATGTTGGCTCGGACTTAAGGTTTACTGGCATTGAGTCTTTACATGTGGAAGTTCTTTGAGCTTAAAAATAATTCTTGACACGTCCATTTCTTAAGAATTGTTCAGCAAAAGTTTTGTTTGCACAATTTTTTTTTACTGACCCCACATTCACTCAATCACCCAAAATGTTTGTCATTTTGCATAGTTAACGTTAAAGGTTCCCCTAAAATGCATTGATTTTTTTCTTATAAATTGTTCTCGGATGCTTGCATAGAAGGTATGTCACTTTGGTGCGCACCTGTGGTTTTACATGTCCATTTACTCCCAATGAAATGAGCTGTTTTTCCTTTTATGGTGAGCACATCAATAATTTAAAAAGCTCAGCTCTGATTGGCTGGTTTACAGCGAGCCACCACAATGATCACACAGAAGTAGCATGTCAATATAGACAAAGACAAGAAAATAAATAGACTTCTGCATAAATAAGACACATCAGACTATTTAGTCAGCTATGCCAACATTAGTTATTTGGAACTTGCTGGTAGATAACGTTAGCTGTACAAGCTACTGGTTTTCAATCTCAACATCAAAACAAAGTGAATTAAAGTTGTTACTCACTTTGAAACTTTCAGTTTAAGATGATCTACTTTAACCACCAACAAGTGAAATAAATCACACAGCATGGCTGCTACTTATGGGTAACTGTTGGCATTGTGAAATTACTCAGGATCTTGTTATAGATGTTAAGATTGTAGTTGGCTTCCTATTCACCAGCTTGTTTTGTGAATCACCCAGCACCCTTCACATATGTATGTAAACAATTTGGTCTCTATTGCCTTCACAGCCTGGAATGGATTTATGTGGAATTTTCCCACATAATCAGCAATTGTCTTTGCTGTTGCTTGGTTGTCATAGTAAATATCAATCAAGATGGTTACATAACAGTCTAGATTTTGGAATCAGCTTGTTTTAATGCTCTCTTTTTGCAAATGCAGGATTTGTATTTGAAGATACACATGTGATTGAGGTTCACAGTATATCAGTTCCATGTACAAACTTTCCTTATTTAAGTAGTTTTCCATTCTATGGCCTTTAAAATGGAGTTATAAGACTATTGCTAACAAACACTAAAGGCAATAGTCACTGATTAAATTTTTTTTTTTAATTCATCACCAAAACATCACTCTTCTACTTCAGACCTCATTCCGCTCATGGTTTAAGAGGTTCCAGACTTGTAAATGCTGTTTAGGACACAATGTGACTGATTGTAAGCTGTAAAGATGAAGGAAACTTCACTGTGGAGCAGATGGCAGCCACTTTAGACAACAGGTGTTGTGCTGTTTTTCTTTGCGTGAGCGTTCGCGGGCATACAAAAGCTAAAGAGTATGTTCACATTTCCTGTTTGTTTTTATTTTTCCTCCTCTCGTAAGAGAAATGTTTTAAATGGAAACAACAGAACCTGCCTATGGAATCTATGTGACGTGTGTCCACTGGAGGTTTTTTTGTTCACAGCAGTTCTGAACTACATCAACAAGTCTGTGCTACCTTAATAAGGATCTGAATGTGATTTGAACAGATTGCCTCACAGGTCTCGGAGGAATGTTCATGTTCTTTCTTCTGGCCATCTTGGTAGCATTGTGTGGTCATGGTAGACCCAGCTAGCGAGAGAAACTGGACATAACTGAATTGGGATGAGAAAAAGAAGGTGAATGACTGGTCACCATGTACGTTCTAGTGTACTGTACATAAACACCGATGTTTACAGTGTTCGCATTCAGCATTCTTCTGTATTCCTGTTGGTTTTTGTAAACAGGCCAGGTGTTCGTCTCCAGGGATTCACTCCGTCCTCATACAACAATGGTGCTATTACAAAGCCGATGCTGAACAGAAGTCCAGAGGCCTGACACTACTGAATGTAGTAATAGCAATAACAGTAACTTTTGGCTGGAGGTAGAAGTGAAAGGAGCCAGTTGGACCAAAACTTTGTTGTAGACTCTGATTGCCAATCTGCATCCATATATGCTGCTTTACTCCAGTTCATTTAAAAGAGATTAGAGATGGAGCATAATAATCGATGGGCAGCCATGTTCTACATTCACACCCAGACAGAAATGCATACAGAGTGTACCCCAACATTCTTAACAATAAGTTAGGTGTCAAAATGGGTTCTTCAGATAGGTGTTACATTTCCGTGAATGGTTCTTCAAGGAGGTATATACAGTAAAAGTTTAGTAAAGGTATTTATTTTCCCTAGAGCTCTATGTACAAGCCAAGATGTCAAAATGGCCACTAGGTAAAAATTACTAAATTTTTGGAGATAGGGTTAGGGTTATGTTAGGAGAAGATTAGATACAAGACTTCCTTTCATGAGAAATTGAGTTTCCAGAACTGGAGTTTAAATAATGATGAAAAGACATGTAGACTCCTTACAACCTGGTAGCCCACCAAGCCTGTCACCATCAGATTAACAGTACTTTCATCTTTGGGAGACTGAAGAAAATCAAACTCTACTCTTCTTTCAGATCCTTCCACTGTGAGGAGACATCTTAACACTCTGGGTCTGAAATGAGGTGTAGCTGCCAAGAAGCCATTACTGAGAAAAAAAGAAGAACAATTGCAATAGAGGACCAAAACTGCACATCAGAGATGTTTACAAGGGCTGAAATGTCTGAATTTGTTATTCGGACTTGTTCCATGGTGAGAAGCAGAAAATGTAACCAACTTGAATTTTGGAAGTGTGGAAAAATATCCTCTTAGATTTCATTAAAAGAGCTAAAAGTCTGTCTCCTGAAAGGAACAAACATTGTAATGATCAGGATGGACCTCATATTGAAAGAATTCTATGATATTTAGTTATTTAGTTTTTTAGTTGTATATATTTAATAAATGTAGCTGGAAAAAACAAGAACAGGGAAACTCATTATAACTCCATATGAACATAATCCTCTTAGGAACCCTTTCTGCTTTTCTCTGACGCTGAAAAAGGACTTTTTGATGTGAAATTAAAGAAATGGAAGGTGGTCTCTGTTGCACAGTTATGCATATGTAGAAATATATAAATTATACTACTCGCTGTGAAAATCCTTCTTTCTTCACTGTAAGATAAGATTGGCAGGGTTGTCCGTGTCACAGAAGAACAAATACTCAAACGTCAGGACTTCCTTAATAGACTCTGCAGGAAGCTAGATTCTAGATAACATTCACCCGGACCGCTGAGAAAGAGAACCACCATTGTTTGCCCTGTTCTGGAGCCTTTTTGTACATTAATGGACCTTGACATGTAAGAAAGGAAGGAAGTTTTGTGTGGAGGGGGTTAGTTATCTGAAAGTAGTCACTGGACTCATAGCTCTAAGGTAATATATCCCTTGAGCCAAGAAGCATTCATTTGCAAGGCAAATCCAGCCTTTATTAGTAAACGTCTGCTGGCTCTCCACATGGAGTGCCTCATTTCTGTCAAAGACATGCAGCCGCTTCCGAACGATTTATTTCTGGCAAGGCCCGGAGCAATGGAGCCCCTTCTCCTGTCTGCTTAGGAGATAAGTCCAATTACCACTGCTAACTGATTAAGACTTCTACTTTTCAGACAAATTAGTCATCAGTTACCGAACTACAGCTGCGGATCAATTCTCCCCCTTTTAAAAGACCCGCCTGTAATTCCTGGGAAAAGCTGATGTGTGACTATGTAGCACTTTCTTGACGCTACTGTCAGTTATTTTTGCGTTTCTTTGAAAAGGTTCATTCCACAATAGGATTCACTGTAAAAGACGAAAGAGAGTGCTCCCTCTATAGATCACAAGCAGTAAAAACAGCTCCACTCACAACTCAAAAACACAACAGTACAACAGGGTGAAGGCCATAAGAGGTAAAAGTAACTAGCGCTGGTCCAGGGTCAGAATTCATTCATCATATACCTTAAAACAGACTCAATTTGTGAGACTTTACAGTTTAAAGACTAGAGAAACGCTCTTCTAAAGTATCTTCAGGGTGGGAGAGATGCTTTGTATGATTTCTTTCAGGCAGGCTGTTTTGAAATGTGTTTTTTTCCTGAAAAATCTGATGTAGCCAAAATGTGTGACATATCTAGCATTTACTTGCAGCCCAAATACTATATGGAATGATATTGGTTCCAAGCATGGTTCCAAGGTAGCTAGAACCCAGCCTGGTCACTGCCTATTGACCACCACTGACAGAAACCAGGCCATTCCAAAACCATCCCTGTTGGTTGGGACTTCCACTGTTGTACAGCGCAACTAAGACCAGGGAGCAAAAGTTAGCATGTGCTTTCCCTGCTTTGACTACCAGCTGCAGATGGCTGTGGTGTTGGTGAGATTTGAACTCATGACCTCCTGATGATGGAGTCAATGCTTAGTCTAATGTGTCAGTAACTCATGTTACTGAGTCATTTTCTGAATCTTTCATTTAAATCAAGTGTGATGGCTGAATTCAAAGTTTCAGTTTTTGTGTTGTTTTATTAACTTAATATTTCATGTTCAATGAACACAAAATTTGAAGCAGCCTAGAATCATTTTAACCTGCAAACTAGGGTGCAAACTGTGGAAGTGTTGCTAGTACAGAGGCCAACGCATCAAACTCAACCAACGCATTGAACTTAACATTATTCTTGGTTTAAGAAAAACAAAGATAAAGAAAACATCATAGATCAAAACATTCCAGGCAGGATTTATACAGTGAACTGTGTCGTGTATGGCTGAGATCTAAAATAAATGATAAATAAATGTTAAAATTTACTTGTGGGCTGAATTTCCCCTAACTCTAATACGAGAGACCACACAACAGGTCACAGAACAGCAGAGGACAGCACCTACCATTACAGTAAAGAAAAAAAATCACAATGCAAGTTGACAGTCCTTCGATACTTTGCTGACCTTTTCCAAATAGGGACCTTTCAAAGATGGGTGCCCCCCTCCAGCGAGCACTCAGGGAGCCATTTCAGCTCAGACTCCTGTTGTCCTTCTACCTGGCAGCCATGCCCTCGCTCTACTGTCCAAACCCTCTGGCAGCGGTATTTCTTCATTCCCCCTGGATTACCTTTATAAAGGGCTCTTAAGCCCCTCTCATCCCCTCAGAGCAATGTGTATGTGTGTGTGTGCATGTGTGTGTGAGCGAGAGAAAGATGTTGCATTTTCAGGTTCACTGAAATAATGCTTTTAGAAGAAAAATGGCATCAATGTTTTCAATGTAGCTAGAAAGAACAAAAGCTGGGAAGCTCAGTATAACTTCATATGAACATAATCCTCTTAAGATATTTGATTTAAACTAGCAGAACCCAGATTAAGCAGGCCGCTGTTACCATTAGGAAGAGAACGAAATCGTTTCTCAACCATAGCTCATGTTCGCAAAGACTTTCTGACAACTATTCAGTGCCTCCTTCCTGCCAGCGTAATTGCTGAGGGAATTACTCGAACGTGCATGCAAAACAATCAGCAAGTCAAAGCACGAGATCTATAAATCGCGTATGCCTGACAAGCTGTCTAAATGAAACTTTTTCATGCTTGTCGACGTCCCAAATTGCTTGGGTTTTACCTCATTTCAGCTTAGCTTAACATGCTAGAAATGTGCTTTGACAGCTGTAATTTAACTGAACGACATCCGAGCCACGTACAGAAAGGGCAACACGTCAGTCTTTGACAATATTTATTTTCTGACCCGGCTCGGAGGTGGGAAGTCGTAGCTCGGAATTATATAATCCTTTACCTCCCTGCTTTCAAGGAATGAACATGGAATCCTCCAAGAAAGAGAGTGTTACTCACAGCAAGCCAGTCAGCTAATGTCAGTGATATGAGCGATAACTCATTACTTATGATGTATTTACCTAATCAATAGAGTGAACCGTATGGTCAATGTTATAGATTTAGCCAGTTACTGCATCTGTACGTCGATTGATCTAAAGCACATATCAATTAAAGGCAGAGAAGTGGTTCTTTATTACTATTGACAGCCATGTTGCTTTGATATCACACAATGGGCTCGGAGCTGCGAACACGTCCCAACATTCTAAGTAGATGTTCTCAGCTGAGGTGTTTTCTTTGATGTTTCCCAAGAAACAAGCTTCAGTCCAACGCTGCATTAATGTAATCATTCTGGATTACATCATATTATGTGCTGCTTTAAGCATATCACTGGTAATGTAAGTACCTGAAAACATTGACCAACTGCTGACCAATAGTCATTGGCTTAATTGGATTTAGTGCAGTGCAGTTTGTGAAACATTGAATAAAAATGATTGCATTCATTATTGTTTTCTCTGGTATTTGTTCTACCAGCACTACCTCCAAAAAACGAAATATTGGGATGCATATCATATATGAATTAGTACAAAAATATTTTTGTGCCATATTAATCCACTCCAAACGATATATAAACAACAATACAACATTGTCTTCACTCATTTGGGATCTTTATTCACATCAACAATTTTTCAATTGCTTTTCTTAGTAAAACACACTGTAAAAACAACTGTATTCCCTGCCATTCTTCTAGAACATGATAAACGTGTCTTCCATGAAGTCTTCAAATAAATTAAAACACCCTTAATAATCTACCCCTCTTTACTAAGACCAGAGTAAATATGTTTTTTTGCAGAATTAAAACAAAACCTTAAAAAGTCATGCATATTAAAAAGAAGCCTGTATTCGTAAAATCAATTTGAACTATGATCATCAGTTGGTTCTTCTAAAAACCTCTGCCTTTCAGCAATTGATGAAGAAGTGCTGCTAGAGCCAGACATCTCTTCAGAATTAATGATGGCTAAGTGTTATGCAGCTTTGAGCAGTTGCCTCCGCCATTACAAGAGGTAATCATTGTCATTCTGTAAGTGTCCCGCTTTAATTGAATCAGTCACCCATGTTTCTCGAACAATCTTGAACTTCTTCGTAAACAGGCGTCTCAGTGTCCTCAAGTCCAATATTCTCACCTCGTCTGACACGACCACATGTGAGACGCCTTCCTTCAGGCTTTCTACCACGGTGCCTCCGTGAAAGCGGAACTCCAGAGCCCTCGTGTCTAAACACGTACCTAGGATGACACTTCTGGGGTCGTTGATATCAGCACACCGGTCGAAGTAGGCCCGGTACGGTCTGAACATGCTAGTAGGCAAGTCATCCCAGCCATACTTCTCCTCTAACGAAGCTACCAGGGTGTCCTCCACCTCAGCAGGTTCCATCCTGCTAAAGACTTCCCTCAGCTGCTGCTCATCTGTGTCGACGTAGTAACTGTCTCCATAGCGGTCATACTCTTTGGAGAAGTGCTCCCTCGTGGAAGGCGACATGTGAATCATGTGCCGCGGTTGCCATGGTAACACCTGTTTCCTTTCCAAACATTCCAGCAGCCAGGAAGCCCATACCACGTCATGCTGGTCAGAACGGACGAGGTTCTTCACCCTCATGTTCTCCACGGCAGCGAGGACGCAGTAGGTGTCCTTCCCAGGGTTCTGCACCACGATCCCTCCGCAGCGGGCCACTGCTTTCTCAAGCTCTGCTTTGGAATGAGTGTCATTTCCGTTCATCACACAGAACTCCACATCTTCAAACATGTCCGTCTCCTTGGTGACGGCAGAGAGGTCTTGAGATTTGAAGTGGTCGATGATGCCAATGGTTTTCTTGGGCTTGGGCCCAAGCTTTCGTTTCTTCTTGTCCGGTTGGTCTTCCTGGATTTGGAAGTGCCTGGACGCCAGCTTGCCTGAAGCCTTTGTACGGAACTGACTTAGCTCATCCAAGGTCATGCACTGATGCCATTCTTTGTCTTCTCTGATCCTCTCGATCCGGGGGAATCGCAGTGTGCAGTTAGTCTTATACATGTCACTGGTTACTATCTCCGCCGCTTTCACTTGGAGTATCACTGAGTTCCGTGGCTCAATGTAAACCTCAGGCTTCTCCGTTCCACACAGAATGGCTGCTGGAGGGTCATTCTTGCGGTAAACCTTCCAATGCTTGGCCAGTTTCAGGCCTAGCTCATACAGCTCCTTCATAGTGTAGCCCGATCCAATGCGACACAGCGTGTGGAACACAGTGGGCTTCTCTCCCAGACTTGGAGTTTCCGCAACAGCACAGAGAAAGTGGGACAGCATACCACTTCGTCTACCTTTTCCCCAATAGCCTCCCACTATCAGCAAGTCCAATTCATCCATCAGACCATCCACATACTCAGGCTTGATCTTTAGCCACCCTTCACCACGTTTGTCTGGCTTGTAGATGGACATGGGGTCTTTGACCATGATCCCTTCTTCCCGGCTGTCGATGGCTTCGTTAAGGGCATTCACTACTTCCTGCATGGTTTTGGCTTCAGTTTTGGGCACCAGCTGGATCCGGCCTTTGATGGGTGTGAACACCGTCTGGAGAGTGTCGTCACGCTTCTTGAGAGGCTCATTTCCAAACTTCTGGTCATTGACAAGCAGCACATCAAACACACAAAAGCACGTCTGCAAATCTGAGTCGTCCATCAGCCTCTTGATGTCAAACTTGCTGCCTTTTTGCATGAAGGTCTCTGCCACAGGATTGTAAGCCATCATCTCTCCATCTAAGATGCAGTTGACCACATGAGGCTTGAAGACATTGTGGATGTATGGCGTGAGGGAACCCTCTAGTGGTGAAGCCCCGAACTGCTGAGTGTACTCGAATGAGTTGCGAGTGTAATATTTGTAAACATCCCCAGCTTTATGAAGCTGAATGCGCTCACCGTCCAGCTTGGTTTCAAGGTAAAAAGGCTGGTTCCCCATCTGTTTCTCTACTTGGCGGATGTTGGCTACAGCAGCCAGCATGGGTTTGAAAGCAGAGAAGAGACATATGGACACGTCATTCAAGGAAATGGAGGGATCGTGTAGCTGCCTACACACTTTATCCAAGTCCGTAGTAACATTGTAGAGCTCTGGAGCATCTGGGTGGAAAACCTGGAGCACTGTTTCCTTGCTGACACCAAGTTTCATATCTTTCAGGATCATACGAATGAGCCACTTCTGCTCCAGAGCTGAGCTCTGAGTGATCAGATGCAACAGGCTTTTTTTCACAAGGTCTTTCTGTTTGCCAGCGTTATTTATGGCTACCGAGTCTAAAAAGTCATTGACCTCTTTAATGCTTAGATTACCTTGACTTGTGCATCTCTTTTTGAGAACAAAGAAAGCTGTGAGGGCGAAGTCTCCTGCTTCCCCCTGGGATGTAGTGGGAGCTCTGTAATTGAGAAGTTTGTTTGCTTCCGGGCCATTTTTTGGAAGACCCAAGACCTCAATGTAGAGTTTGGCTAACATGTTTTCCTTGATACCATAAGCCATTCTCTCCCTTTCAAACGGAGGCACAATTAGACGCATGGATGGGTAGAATGAGTCTGTAGTGTTGGGATTGTCCTTGTGAAGGGCTGCGTGAAACTTTCTCCACGAATCCATGAACTCTTTTAGGAATTTGGCTTTATCTGGTCTACCTTTGGCTTTCTGTATCTTCTCCAGAACTGTGCACAGGTGAAGAAATGGCACTTGAGCAGCAACAGAAGTTCCATCGCTTTTAGAGGTATCAGATGTAGCGTCACTTTTGGATGGTCCCTCCATCACTGTCGGGAAAACCTGTGGGAGAAAAATAAAGCAAATATAAACACAATGTTAAGTCCATGGCTATTAATGGTTTTATTCAAAAAATTAGTGACATGGTCTGTGGTGGCACATGTGAGAAAAGAGGGATAATAGAAATTATTACTTTGGACAGACTATTGAGCTGAATTTGGTATGTGCATTAAATTAAAAAAGTATAGTGTGAAGTTGAACTTAAACACAGTATTAAACGCAACAATGTTATGTATCAGTGACAGTGATTGGTGGGTTGGAGGGGGGAAGAGATAAACCGTAATATAATTGGTTAATATTATTTTCTCTGTCCGCTGGTCCACAATTAAATATATGATTTCATATCATGCTTTTATGCTTTATTTTTTGTGACTTGAATGAGCCTTTGCACTGAAGCATCCAATTACATCCAATCCAGTTCACTCAAATTCACGTTCATGTCCTTCACAAATTTATTCCACAAGTATGCGCAATCACTGAACAGAAGACAAGCAACACCAATGAATCTATGGAAAAGTACCATTGACATTTCCTGAAATTACCATAGTCTGGTCATTCTGCACAGCCCCAACACAAACAATCAATAACTACACATTAATATTAGAACAGCTACTTGTATTTACATTACGGCAAACTGTTATATCTTTTATACAGGTTTACAAAAGCTGCAATATGAATAAATTGTAGATGTTTTATCACATAAACGCTGCAATACTTAGTACAGCAAATACCTCATCAAACAGAAAGATTTAAACAAATTATTATTTATTTACATTATTAATTATTATTCTGCATATTTGCACTACCAGAGTCTACACTGTTTACACTGGTTAACTGCACTACTGCCATCACTCATACACACCGTGAGACTTCTATTTCTATATACTATTAACTTAATTTTTATTTTATGTTGTAACTGTCCTGTTTTGTCTTACCTCTGGGATCAATACAGTATCTATCTATCTATCTATCTATCTATCTACATCAAGCAGTAAAGCATTAGGCTGACTTTTTTTTAGATACAAATATTATTATTATTATTAATATTATTATTATTATTGAGATTATTGTTATGCACACATACCCATAATGTGTGTAAATTCCATCTAACTGATGTTTTAATTCAGCCGTCTGATTAGTTGGATCAGGTATGCTGGGAGCAGTGAAACACTAAACAGTGCAGGCCAGTGAGCCTCCAAGACCACATTTAAAGAACACTAATCTAATAAACAGTGAATTCAGCCGTGTGATAAAACTTAGTCAAACAAGTTATCTTGTATTTATGGTGTTTACAAGCATCATGTTCACTACAGCACAACACAGAAATAACAGAAACAGCACAAAGAAAAAGGAACGAGAGGATAAAGAATGTCTACACAGAAGAACTTAGCAGTAATAAAAGGCTGTGGATGAAGGTCTTAAAGAAAGGTCATGAAACCTAGGCTGCATCCAAAACCACCAGGTTTACAGAGGCCACGACACTATGATTTTCTGGACTGTTATTCTGAGATTACTTGTCATGAAATCACACCTTGTTTTTCTTGTGATCTCAGGAAGATAACTTTTGTTAAGATCACAAGTCTATTAAGTTGTGATCTCGAGATAACAAAAAAAACGTAGGTGAAAGTGTAGGTGAAAAATTGAACATCATCATTAGAGGTCCATTCATCATCAGTGTAGTATGTGGTTGTAACTGTATGGGGGGCGTGTGAGTCTGGTACCTTAGCTGTGCTAAATTAGCCCCCCTAGTGAGCCAATGCTGCCTTCAAGTCCTGCTCGCAAGTTCTGACTTATGAAGTCGTAGCTAAAATACGACTTGATCTGAGCTGAAGTTGTATTGATCATAAAGACAGATGCCTTGTTTACGTTTGTTTTCCTGTCATTAACGAGAGTCTGTTCATTACGAGTCGCTGCACCAGAGAGAAGAGCAGAGAGTGTTTATGAGATGAGAAATGTTTTTATCCAGTTAGAACATAAAATCAGTTCATATATATGTTAGTGTGTGGATGATGTTACTCATGTGGGGCTGTTTAATAATGACGTACAACCAATTCACAACATCAGCTGCGGATAACAGTACAACTCAGACCCGCTCAGATCAGTTCGCTGGAAAAGCTCCACTGCTTGCTTTTTTAAGTTAGCTTTTTATCCGAATTAACCGTTCCACCTTAAACTGTGCAGCGGTTACATTCAGGCGCCAGAAAGTAACTGCTGCAGAATTTAAGGTGGATCGGGGAATTCGGATAAAAAGCTAACTTCAGCCGCGTCTTTCTTCAGGTATACGCTTAATAACGGCTACCGTTGCTTTTTCGTTGAAACATCCACCTTGGGAACTTGAAAGGAAGCTAAAAAGCAGCAAACCTGAGTTTATACGAGGACAGATGTGGTACGCGTCGGTGTCGGTGTGAACTTGTCCGGACACTTCTCTTGTTTTCTGACGCTCCTCTTCTTCCGCGTTGCGACGGAAACGGCAATGCTCGTCGCGAAGCAGCCTAAACCTCGTTTCATAATATAACCTGTGAGGTAGGAATTTTATGCATCATATCTTCTAACGAAATGCTTGGTTATAAATAAATAAAAAAACGAACAATATTTAAATCGTTTTATAATATCGCTTGCAGTACAGGAGCAGCCTGTGAATGTTTTTCCGGCTTGGCGGCTTCAATTCTGCATGATCTGCAAGCCATGTGGATCAATGCGCCTGCCAGCTCTATCAGTACAACTCGAGAAGAGATGATGTACAGATCAGGTAAATATAGACCAGCGGAGAGAAAGGAAGCTTCAGTGAACGGACGCATGTGGGCGCGTCGGAGCACCGTCGGGTTGTTCTTCTGTGTGAATTTTATGGTTTGCGCTGAATTCATCAGTAAAAAGAAATAGTTTAATAAATAATTAATAAACTAATATCATAGTCACCTATGGCATGACATTATTATTATTAGTTGTAGTAGTATTATGGCGGCTACTACTACTACTACTACTACTACTAATAATAATAATAATAATTAGAACTGTACATCTGCTACAGATGTATGATTTTATGGTCTGATGTGTCTATTTTTGATATTTACATTATCAGGGTTGTGAGAAGCAGAATAAAAGAAATCACTGGGATATAGAACATTACATACTAAAAATGTTTATATTAAATTGTTGAAGCTTCTGTATAGCAGCATATTCTGCACTTCTGCAAAGTTGAAAATGAGCATTAAATTGTGTGAAGTGTTGCATCAGCCACATTTCCCATATGAGTATGCCTTATTTTATTATTTTAGATATCATTCAAATGTAAATACAAATGTGTGTTTGCATTTCTGTGTTAAATAGCTGCAAAAAGTTTATATGGAAAAATATAACTTTTAAAATTAATAATGAGCTTTATAGCCATTTTGACTGAAAGTTAAGTAGTCAAAGGATGTTCTCTGACTTCTGTGTGTGTTAAGGCTACTTAAAATGAAAATCCACATTGACACCTGTGTGATGCTTTGAGGAAGCTTGAAATTATTCACGCATTTCCACAGATTGAGACATGTTTTTATGACCCTGTTCATATACATGGAAGCACTACAGGGCTGTTAATAAAATCAGGAATTTATCAGGACCTGGTGCTGTATGAGCTCATGGCTGAGGAATTTTTCTACATGACATTTGTGTGTGTGTGTGTGTGTGTGTGTGTGTGTGTGTGTGTGTGTGTGTGTGTGGAGGCACGTCATGGCAGTAAATTAGTCCTGAAACATCAAGGCTCATGACAGGCATGTAGATATGTGCGTGTCTGTCTTGGCTTGTGCTGAGTGGATGCTACTTTTGTCAATATGCAAATCAGCTTATGTGAAAACTTTCACTCAGCTCTACCGCAGGATTCCAGAGTACTGAACTTACAGGCTACCCAACATTATATTCATACTGCTTCCCTTTACCCAGAATTCACTTACTTAGTTATCAGCCAAGACATGTGGACCAATGGACAAGAGCTGCTACTGATTTTAACTATTTAATGTCCTTTTGTCTATTTTTTAGTTAACGGTGCGTCATCTAGTGTCAAAAAGTGACTTTAAGGAAAGTGTATGATGAGCAAAGCTCAGCCTCCAGACATTCATTCCAGTTTTCAGGTTTATTTGTATAAAGCTTTTTACAATTATGTTGTCACAAAGCAGCTTTACAGAAGTTACAACATATATATATATATAGTGAGCATGTATATATACAGTGAGCAGGCCAGAGGAAAAACTCCCTCAGACTGGAGGAAGAAACCTTGGGAGGAACCAAGACTCTCAACGGAGACCAATCCTTCTCTGGTCTAACAGTATTTACAGTTAATAAACTAAATACTAAAGAAAAGCTGAAAGAATCTCTGTTTAAAGTCTGGACGGCAAAGTATTAGAAACTGCACAGGTAGAGGCAGTCTCTGACTGAGGCAGTCTCTGAGTAAGTTATATGAAAGGTGGGAGTGAACTGAAACAGTCCCATCCTATCTCAAAGCTGGTACATCTGGATGGCACAGTGATGTAACTGAGGGTGTAGCAGTTGGCACAAATGGACAGGAGAGCTGGCTGGTGATGGGTGAGGAAGAGGCTCTGATGGTCAGTCTTCCAACACATCTCACCTTATCAAACAAATTTGAGGTAAAGGGGTGATTCAGTTCCTTTCATCAAGGCTGTTTCTTTAAAAATTACTACACATGAAAAAAGAAAGCTAGAGAGCATCAAGCATCTTAATTCTGTCTATCTAATGAATCTCATATCTTCTATTCAAGAATAAACTAGGTTTAAAACTGGGTTCAGCATCTGGAGTGCAAATGAAATTTTCTTCAGTATCTTCAGTACAAGAACTGCTTTTATGTCCGTGAAGCAGCAGTAGCAGTAGTAGTAGTAATAGTGACATTACTTAAAATTTCCAACTGAATAACTAATAATCAAAATAAAGTTTGGGATGGGCAGAAGAGATTTAATGTACATTTTTTATTGTGTATTTGTGCACTGTTTACACTAGTTAACTACACTACTGTCATCACCCACACATACACACTGCAATACTTTTTCTATTTCTATTCTGTATATACTATATTCTATTTATTTTATATTTTATCTTTATTTTTTGTTGTATCTATCTATCTATCTATCTATCTATCTATCTATCTATCTATCTATCTATCTATCTATCTATCTACAGGTTTGTCATCATATAGCAGAATTTAAAGTAGAAGATTTTGTAAATGTTTGTAAAAGTAAGGGATTTTCAGTGCTTTGATGGAACCAAGCTAACATTCACATTCCCACTAAATTCAAGTTTAAAATGGTACAGTTCTTGCTTAAATGCCATGCCAGATTTCTATCTCTGTAAACTAAAAAAGTTTAAAAAATACTTAAAATTGACCGTCAGATCAGCATTATTAAACGTATCTGGAATCCCTGATGAAATCAGTCAGAAACTTTGTAAGTGTTTTGGAGTGTTTTGCTCAATAATACACAAAATACAAGTGTTTTTGGTTCGTACTGAGCTTGCAATGTTGCTGTCTTTGCTTGCGCAGTCATATCTTTAACCTCTCCCCGCTTGCAGAGTTACCAGCATAATGATTAGCTCTTTTTCTTGAAGGGCTAGAGTTTCTCCATAAAGGGAAATCACACAAGCTTTCCACTTCACAAGCTGAAAAAATTAGATTTTTGGAGTCTTCAAAAAGTATTTAAGATCCAGTTAATCAGCAGTTGGAAAATTGATGTCTGAACTCTTGTAACTCTTTCTTAATGTCTTCGTATATACACGATGGTCAGAAAGGAGGATTCTACAGTATTATCATAACATTACATTGCATTTAAAAACGTGCATTATGATTGCTATAAATATAAACTACAGTAACTACCTGACAGCTGTTCTGCCAGTAAGACATGATACACTTACAGAGTACTTCTGTTTTATACAGTGTATGTGTGTTTTAGGTCAAACTTTATGATTTTATTTTCTGATGTATCTAGTTTTAATATTTACATTATCAGGGCTGTGAGACGCAGAATCTTCTAGAAGTGTGTAAAGAAATCATTGGGATACAGAACATTAAATACTAAAAATGTTTTTATTAATTTGTTGAGTCTTCTGTATGGCAGCATACTCTGCATCTCTGCAAAGTTAAAAATTAGCATTAAATTGTGTGTGTCCCATATGAGTAAGAATTATTTTTTTATTTCAGATATCATTCAAATGTAAATACAAATGTGTGTTTGTATTTGTGTTAAATGGCTGCAAAAAGTTTATATAGAAAAATTGCTATAAAGATGAACTACAGATGTGGCCTCACTGATGGTACTTTTCTACACTCTACATGATCATGCCCTAAAGTATATGACTTTTGGCAGAGAATATGCAACACTATCTGAGATTCATGATGTTCTTTTCCATTAGATCCAGAGGTTTGCCTATAAGGTAATTTTACTAATTTTAATTTGAAAAGTGGTTGTGCTAAACAGCTCACTGAAATTCTTTTGATAACAGCTAAAAAATGGTGTTGCTCGTACCTGGAAAGGTGAGACCAATATTCCTTTTCAAATGTGGATCTCTGAAATTAACCAGTGTATACCCCTAGAAAAGATTACATACTATTTGAGAAATAAATTGGAAAAACTTTATAAGGTGTGGCAGCCCTTCTTTGACTATATTGAAAGAAAATTTTTGACCAGCTCGACTAACTTTTTGAATTTCACATGTATTTATATTTGTTATTTGTACATGAGGCTCATTACCCTTTTTTCTTCTCTGTTATATTAGCTTAATCATCTTATGTTGTTTTTATTGCTATTTTTTTCTTTGTTGTGTTTGTGTCATGTTTAAAAGCAAACTAAATAAAATATATATTAAAAAAAAGATGAACTATAATAACCTGACAGCTGTTCTGCCAGTAAGATATTATCAACTTACAGAGTACTTCTGTTTTATACAGTGTATGTGTGTTTTAGGTCAAACTTTCTTTCTTTAAAAATATAAAATTGTCTTCTGTGATAACTGAACACACAGCACAGACAGGATGCTGAGACTGTGAGAGGAGGATTCCTTTAAACAGGGCTTCAGAAACAGGGACAAGCCAAAGCTCTGACCACTAGGAGGAGTCTCTGCTGCACAGTGATGATGCAGAGGGGAAACTGAGAGGGAGCTGCGCAGTAGAAACTGTGTCACACGCAAGCCTGGCTTGTTTACACCAGCTCTGCAGCAGCAGCAGCAGCAGCAGAGAAACCTCTGGATGCACACTCGTCTCGTCTTCTCCTTCCTCCATCCCTCCATCTCTCCAGGCCTTGCCAGGAAAGCTCCTCCAGTGGCGTGGCATCACTGGCCTCACATCAAAGGCCCATCATAACAATTGTAGGCCTGACTATGAGGCGGGTCACAGAACGAGAAAAAGGGTTACATAACACCCCGTGTGAGGTGTGTGTGTGTTACAGTGCATAGCGAAGCTGATCTAAGCCGAGAAAAAGAATGAGAGCTGACCTGGAAGATGGTAAACAAGTGACGTCAACGATGTGAAGTCCGCTTCCAACCAGAACCGAGCACTGTGTGTGTGTGTGTGTGTGTGTGTGTGGAGGGGAGGTTGGTCTAAAGCAGGAATTGTATATGACAGTGCTCTGGGACTAATGTCACAGTTACACGCACACGAACACGCATACCCAGACACCACTGCTGTTTCAGTCTTTACAGGATCACAGTGTTTTAGAAGGCACATGAGATCATTATTATTGACCCAAAAGCCTGCAGCCGTTCCCAGCATCCATGGCCTGTTTATTAAAGGACTGTGAGGTCACTATGAACAAACAGGCCAGGGACTGTCCAGGAGTGACATGACTGAAGAGAGTCATCAACCTGCAATAGGACAGAAGCAAAGCAGACTTCAGTGATATGACAAACAAACCAGTATGGGAAATGTTTACTCACTGGCTGATAATAAGCGATGATGCCTTTTACTATTGTGGGTGACAGAGGACCCTTTCCCTTGACCCAGAGCCTAACTCTGACCATTAGGTCAGCGAGTCCCCCCTCGAGCCCCACCTGCCCTGCATATTTTAAGTGCTTTGCTCCTCTAATGCACCTGAAGGGGAATTCCACAGGAGACGTAAACAAAGTCGTTCAAAGTGGTTTAATGTGAAATGGTTCACTGTAGAGAATCTTAGCAAATTTCGTCACAGTGGTGGTGATAGGAACCGGGGGGCCGGTGTCAATGACACAAATGCTGCCCTTTTTAATGTGGCCAGTGAACCTACACCAAGTTGAGGCTCCAGTTTTTGTAGGTAATGTTGATGATGGTAAAATAGCAGGGTTTTTTCTTTGTTTTTTGTTTTTTTCTTTTTTTAGTTAGTGAAAGTACAAGGTAGGCGTTTCCAATAAAGTGGCCAGTTAGTAGAAGCACAAGGTTGGCGCTTCCAACAAAGTGACCAGCTAGCGGAAGTGCAAGGTAGGCTTCTTTAACAAAGTGGCCAGTGTGTGGAAGCAGAAGCTGGTCTCCTCAACAAAGTGATCAGTTAGTGTAAGTACAAGGTAGGTAAAATAGCAGTTAATCTATATTTTTTGGGCACCATTTTGCGTTTGATACCCTGCATGCAGCCCCTCTGCCATAAATGGAAAGTAAAATCGTCACTGTCCAATGAAAAACAAGTGTCTCCAAATTGGCAACTTCAGAGGAGAGAACAACAACAGTCCTCACTTTCAATGTAAGTCAATGGGACCAGAATTTCCTCCAAGTTGTTTTGAAGCATTTCTATTGGTCCATTCAACATACCATGTTCCCACAGTGTAAAGAGCGGCTGGTGCATTTATTTAATGCAGGAAAATAGAAATAGAGATACTAGATAGAGATAATAGAGAGATCAGAAACCAAACAATATGTCAGGTGTCAGGAGGCATATTCATAACCATTCATGTAACATGTAACAGCTTCTTGGGTATTTAAACTTTCAGACGTCTGATTACTATCACCACCATTACAGTGAACATTTCCGATTTGATAAGTTTCCATAAAACAGAGCATTTCACCTCAAACCACTTGTAATGGCCTATATTTTCATAATTCTGTTATGCAGAACATTAGAAAGCTAATTTTATGTGTGGAAATGAGTTTGTAAGAGCAGAGAACATACAGGTGGTACGACACAACCAGGGTTGACCTGGTCATACATACTTTATTTTAACCTGGTTAAATAAATTCATAACAAGTAAATGCAAATAAATGCATTGACAGCCCACTATACATTTCAAGTGATATTCATTCTGCCTTGATATAGAAAGTTTGTTGTCATTTCCAATCTACCAAGTTTCAAATACAGTTGATTACTGTGTTTCTTGCCCTCCTGCATTTCTAATGCACAGCCTATATGTGAACCTAGAACTGTCTGAGGATCCCCAGTTTTACCGAATTATGTAGTACATGTAAAAAATAAACACAAACATTACAGTAAAACATTACTTCAGTCATTAATACTACAAAGACAGAACATACCAAATATCTGTTGATCATAATCTTACAGGATGAACTGGTGAGCTGTATTATATAGAATACAGTTGATTACTGAAGACTGCATTATACTGCATTCATTCTATACAGTGTGAAAATCTAGAGTCTAAAACATTTTTCATTATAGTATTTTCCATTTGGCATATCCATGTGCCGCTTGAAACTTGTCCAACTATTGCTAGGGTGGAGAAGCATTACAGCTTCTTTACACCCAAATCCTATTCAAAGAATATTGTCCAACAAAAAATGCTGGGATAGCCAGTTGGACAAAGTTGTTATAGTTGATAATAATTAATTTGCTAATATAATTAAATATAATTAACAAATGTGTTTTGACAAAAACTCAAGTGTAGTGCACTACAACTTCACATTCTACTGAATGTAAATGTAATGGTTCAGCATGGATTCAGTACAAAGTTCAGTACAGTTAAAATACATTACACATGCTCTACATAGAACACACTTCTTTACATTTTAATATACAATTACAGTTTATTTAATTAAACATATTAGAAAAAAAATATGAAACGCAAGATGAGGCCTGAGGAAAAGTCATGGCTCCTTACTTTTGTGAGGTTGTGGACTAACATTTTCAGAAAAGACTTGTTTCCCAATTCATATGACTGTATATGACTGTATGTGGGAACCCCTGCTTTGAAAACTTGTTAACCCGATCTTCACCACTGGTGTCCAGGTTTGAGCCCTGGCTGTGCCACATGGCATGCATGAGTGGAGGTCCTGATACAGACATGTCAGCATTCCCGACCAAGCTTCTCAGCAAATTTGGCTGGTCGAATTGAAGGAAAAGCGCTGCTGTTGAGTAGCTTCTTAACCACAGTGGTGAAGTTGATGGATAGTGAACAGACCTACAGAAAGCTCGGGGAAAAGCAGAAGGCGTGTTGAAACGGTAAACAACTGTGAAAACGAGAAACTTCCATCCAATGGTTGTACCAGGACAGTCAGCTGGTAAAGTACTTGAGGTGCAGTTTGTGGCACAGCGCTCAGCATTTCTTCCCAATTGCTGCCTCCTTAAATCAAGTAAACAGCGTAACACTATACGACCTGTCTGTCTGCTCACGTAGCCCACGTGCGTGCACACATACACACACATGCGCGCATACAGTGACCTTCCTAAATTTAGCCCGTCCCCTCACTGTCTCTCTGCTGCCCTCCTGGGACTGGTAAACAACAGAGACAGACAGTGGAGCTGCTGTCCGCCTGGGCCGCCTCTGTGATTTAAAGAGATAGACTGACGAACAATCAAATGTATAACAGTTTCACGATGAGAACATAAGAAGAACACACGTCTGGGAACAACTTCTCTGTAGCGACATTCGTCACTAACAGGGGTCCACCCCTCAACAACCCTACCCACAAATTTTATCAGTTGATCCAGTCGATAAAACCACTTCAAATACCTTTCACTGATACTTCACAGAAACTCAGAGGAACGTGGAAGTCTGTGCTTGTGTACACTTCAAAACCTGTTCTGTGCTTGCCAAGATTTAAATCTTAGAAAATATGAGGTTGTTTTAAAAGTTATTTACTATTTTCTTTGGATTCATTGAGCCTTTATTGAGTCTTTTATGCCTTAACTAATTTTATTGGAAAGATTCAGTGATACAAGCTCAAGTTTAATTGACTTTTCCTAAAGGGACCCCATCATTAGAAAAAGTGATGCTTTGTTTTTGTTTATGTTTCCATGTGGGCTGTACACCACTAGGGTACAAAGATGGTCTTATGGTTCATTTTTGATCCGTGAATTATAAAAGCATTGAAACACCAGAAAAAAGTTCAAAGGCCACACGCAAACTCTCTAACACACACACACACACACACACAAAGAAACTGGAACTTGCATTTGCATGGAATATGCAAGTGTACACAGGGAGGCTGCCGAGTGGAGCACCAGAGAAGAACCAGGGGGTGCAGGTTGTGCTTGATTTGACAGTTGGACTGAGGGGGCACAATGACACATGTGACAATTTTTTCACCTCCTTTTTCACATGTGCTAAATAGAGTTGATGTTGATAATTGTTTACAAAATCAAGCAACATTTTGTTATTTATTGTGTTAGGAGAGAATTATATCGCTTCCTGAAAATATAAAAGAATAAACTGTTTGTTGACTGTTTTTTCCCTTTCAATATAATTAATTCAGAAGTAGTTTCTTCACATTTATAATAGCATAATAAACCCTTACTGAATAAATGAAAACTGTTGGTTTGTGGTAAAGAAAGTGTAATACTGTTCATTGGTGATTGTCTTTTTGTATTGTGTAACAAAAAATTTATGATAATAAATGAATTAAATTGAGTTGAATTGATAAATAACAGGTTGTTTCATCATACAAAATCAATTTTGGATTCACAATTCAATTAAGCTGCTTTATTTTGGGGTTTTGGAAGGGCGGGTCATTTTTGACCCGTAGGACAAGGGGAGTAAACAGAATGTTAAGATCGCACAAGGGTTAAGAATCACACATGAGACTAACGTAACCAACAATATATTTTGCTCAGTGGCCCAACATGCTTCACCTACCAGGAAATAAAAGATCCACTCCGGTCCTTTGATTTTCGCTGCTCAAACATAGGCGACCCCAGCTTCTTAAACATTCTTTCTGTTTGCTCTCTCTTTCAGTCATTTGTTGACGTACACCAGTACCTGACCTGCTTAGCCAGGACATCTAGTTTTTAAGGTTTTATTTCATTCCCTGTTCTCAGGAATTGGGTTTTCATCTCTCCATTGTTTAAACAGTAGAACCTTTTTGTATTCTTTAGTGGTCCAATATCCCCTCTCTCTCTTTCTCTTTCTCTCTCTCTCTCTGTGTCTCTCTCCCTCTCTCCCTCTCTCTCTCTCTCTCTGGTTCAGAGATTCCACCTGCAGTCCTGGTTGTGATGTCAGTAAAATCAGTTTCCTGGTTAAAGAGATTTGCTCTGAGATTAGGGACTAGGTTGAATTACATATAGATTTAGGTCTACCTATTTCAGGATAGGCCAACTTGTGTTAAGTAACAGCATAACCATATTTGACTAGTACTATGGAAAATTCCAGTTAGATAAGTGGCCTTCATGTTTCGGTGTGCTGAATTAGGAATGCAAAAAAATTAATACATAAATAAGAATGATTTGCACATATTATGTGTATTTCATTTCATAGTTCAAGTATCTATGAACCAACATTTTCAACTTATTTTATTAGAGTCTACTTGTTTCTGGACTGGAACTTTAGAATTCTTTTCTTATTGTATTTCTCCTCATATTCATTGTTTTTTCTTCATCTTTCCAGTGTAGAGCTTGTTTGCAACGTTGAGTTCAACATCTCTACCTTAAGCTCTGCCTTCACGAGGTGTCAGATTAATTTCACTCTCTATTCCCACCCACACCTAACACAAATCTTTTCATGATTGGTCCCAGGTGTTGTCATTACAAGATCACTTCTGGCCTCAATTGAGAGACTATTTAACAAATACCTCATTAGCATGTTTATAAGCCAGGAAACATCAAAACTTCTTCTTCTCCGTCATCGTATCCTCCACGTTCAATATGCCAGAATGCCAGAGCCATGCACAATGCTTGATGTAGCTTGGAGGTTGTAATGTGGTGAAGGATGCAGGAGCCAAGGAAGCAGGATGTAAGTGCAAGCTGGGAACTTTATAGTTTCCCAAAATGAAAGTAGCAATGAAAAACAAATGGAAGAATCAAAGGCAAAGCCAAGCTATAAAGTAGCCTAAGAAACCACTGGAACCACAAACGCAAAGAACAAACAGAATACATGAAGCACAAACACTAAAAAAAACTAAAATATTTGTATGGAATAAATATGCAAATTGGGAATTTGGGAGGTACATATAAATATCCAGAGACTCAGGACTGCAGACTGGTGAGGGGAGAAGCAAAGAGGTGGAGCAAGTGAACCAAAACAAACAGAAGCACATGGCCAAAGACATAAAGGAAGGTAAACAGGAGGGGAAAAACAAAGACAAGGGCAGGCCAAGACAGGATGTTACCATTACTTGAAATCAGGCAGAGGTTTGCGAGCGCTTACTCTTCAACATGCTTACCGAAGCATGAAAAGAAGGACGATTTAACCTTGAACACGGTTAGCAATTCAATAACGAGATGGCCTCACCTTAGCACCTTAACCTCCTTTATTAAAACGACTCCTCAAAGAGCTCCAGGCACGTGTTGAAGCCACCGCTCACGTTCCCTCAATGACTTGTATCTCTCAGCATCAGCACTCCGGGCACCCTTTCGCATCCACTCCTAGAACAGTTGCCCTTTGACTCTGATCTGTTACCAGCTCCTATTACTCACGGCGTAATCTTTGCCATTATACACTAAAGTGGAAATCTGACCTCAGGTCAGTTTAGAATGGCAAATTCCACCAATACCCTTCGTCCATTACATTGCCATGTACGAGACGACCAGCCCTGGCCAGGGCCAAATGGGCCATCATAATGATGTTTACTGTAAAGTCTATGGGGTGATTGGCAATGGTTTACACACTGTTGAGGGACACGGGCCTTGTTCAGAATGCCAGTCTGAATCTGATTTCATGCATATCCAGATTGTATCCAAGTTGGGAAAAAAAACATTTAAAGTCCTATTTTTGTAAATCAGATCCAAAGCACATCTGGAGGTGGTTTGAAATGTGACTCCAGTTCGATTTTTACAGATGCATCTCCATTTCTGGATGCTCTGAAAGCTCAAATTGAATTTCGAAAGGTCTTTTGAATCACTCGCAATGTGACAAACAATGACAATGTAAAGTACAGAGTGAAGGAAGTGTTTTTGTGAATTTGCTACATAGTTACAGACACCACACTTTCTGTAAACCCCATGTCTGCAAGATAAATGCATTCTTAACAATTTATGATACATTCTTACACCATTATAAACATGGCAATAACTATCAATGAAGATAAAATCCAGTTTACAGCCATGCTTATTTTGAATTCTGAATTGCTAGTATGATGAATGTTGGGTGCTCAAAACACTTTATATTATCAGTGCCAAAGAAATTGATTACTTCCAATAACTTATGAGTTGGAATAGAATAGTTTATTTAGCTCAAGGGTCCATATCACAAAGAAATTCTCTTTTTTTAAATAAATATTTTTTAAGTAATGTCTCTTCCGAAAACAAGACAAATTCTTTTGTTTTGTTTTGTTTTTTGCTTTACACTAAATAAATTTGCTTTTGAGAACAAATGATAAATATGTGACAATAAATTTTCATCTTCTATTTCCAGACATATAGAGTTTAAGTTAAGTATTGTTCTGTCACTTGTGTTTGCACACAACAAAGTTTGTCCTCTTCATTTAACCCATCCATGCAGTGAAACACCCACATATACATACACACAAGTGAACATACACACTAGGGAGCAGTGAACACACGTGCCCGGAGCGGTGGGCAGCCCTATCCATGGCACCCAGGGAGCAGTTGGGGGTCAGGTGCCTTACTCAAGGGCACTTCAGTCGTATCCTGCTGGTCCCGGGGATCGAACCGGCGACCCCTAACCTTCAGGCCACAACTGCCCACAAATAAACCATCCAGTTACAGATTTAATTAAATTAAAGAAAGAAATATTTGGTTGCTTGCAATAATCGCATCAGGCCAGCCCATTGACTTCAACAATCCTTTGCTTTCTACTTGTGTAATGCTTTGCTAGGCTTTTACTGCAGCTTCTTTCTGTTGTTGCTTCTTTTGGGGGGGGGGTTCTCAATTCAGTCTCCTCTTCAGGACGTGAAAACACTGCTGATTGGCTAAAGCCTTCCATGTTTCTCCCCTGATGAAGCTCTTCGTTGTGTTGGCAGTGTGTTTTGGGTCATTGTCTTGCTGCATGATGAAATTCCTCCTCTATATATTGGATGCATTTCTCAGATGCAGAATGTTTCTGTTGACTTCTGAATCAATTTTGCTGCTACTATTATAAGTGACATCAGTCTGTTTAGGAAGCAGCAATGCAAGCCCAAGCCATGACAGTAATCTAAAGTCAATCTTGTTCTCCATAAAACTCCAGAATCTTTGTTGCTTGTCTCTGTATCTCTGCTGGTTTGCAATTTGTTTGATCTGTTTGGTGGTTGATTGCTTTGATTGCTGGGACTTACCCCACTCTCTCTCCTAATTCCAGCCCACTGCTACCACCGCTGATGCGGCCTGTTGAGCTCTCACTACACATAACATCACCGATATGCTGAACGGTGGTGGTGTGTTTGGCCCAGCGCTGCTTTGTTGTGTTTTTTGGGAAAGAGCATGTTTACTGGGTTCTGTTCTTATTCATGTGCGAGAAATGGGACATACTTTCACTTAGTGGAAAGAACCTGAGTACACAAAACTGCAAGTCTTGTGTTCAGCCTGTTGGCTGAGGCTGTGTATATAAGGCTGTGTACACAGCAAATACATTATGTAGTTACGTACAGATTGATAAATGATCAATCTAGGCACTGAGATTGGTCACTGTACCAAATAGTGTTTTAAACAGTGTTTAAAACTTCAGTTGATGAGATTTCACAATGCTTCTAGAGGTGATTCCTTGTGATTGTGATAGAAACCAGGGGGTCCCAACGTATATTACACAGATATAGCCAAAAATATAAGTTTACTCTGAGTACTTTTTGGTCTTCAACACTTTGCGTGATGCTCTCTGCCATGAATTGCTTTTTGAAAATATGCTTTATGCCAATAACCTCTCTTAAAACGATCTTAAAACAGTGTCTCAGACTTCAGATATGGTATTAATAACCAGTTCATATAATATTTTTTATGATGTAACTGTTCCAACCGTTTAACACTCCAGATCTAGTTCTTATTACCGCTGTGACAAGTTTCTCTAGAACTCCGAATGATGTTGTTACAAGTGAAATGCCAAAAGTTTTGAAAAATAAGTGCAATTACTGTTTAACCAAATGAGAAAATAAGAACATTCACTCCTATGAACAGAGAAAATAGGATCCCTGGAGAACACCGGAAAAACAAGAGGGCTAGAAGGCCAAATATACATGCTGGTGCTTGCTTTGGTTCACTTGAGGAATCTGAGCCATGCCTGTGGCTCTGCGGCTACCAGTTGCTGCATGGCCGGTGAAGGAACGGCAGCTATAGTGCAGCTACAGTGCAGAAACTAGAGCCATAAATCACAAGGTCCCTCTCTCTCACTCTCCCTCGCTCTTATTGTCACTGAAACCAGGTCAGTGCACAAGCCACTCAGGCCTTGAGCAGCCAGAGCAGCAGCAGCAGCAGCAGCTAGGCTGGCGGCTCTTTCATATCTGTATCTCTCGATCTCCAGCACACAAAGTCCTCCGAGATACAGAGAGCAGCGGCTGGAAAACAATCCGCTACGTTATGTAAGACTCTAATGAACACAGGAGCGCTAATCCGCCGCGAGGTTACGCCATATTGTGCAAGGCTGTTATGTCAAAAATGGAGAGCGTACCTGGGGAGGGGGCGTTGAGTGCAGAGGGTGGAAGCAGCATGGGGTGGGTATTTAGACTTTAGTGTGCTGTCCATGTTATTAGACAAAATAGTGTTTATGACCTGCTTTCGCTAAACTAAGATTTCCTCGTTCTGATAAAGATACCTGTTTAATACATAAGGAATGAATTCAACACAGACAGGACCAGAACTTGGTATGTTTACTATGGATGGGTCATTTCAGTCTAATTTAATCTTTGATTTGGCAAAATGTGTAATGTCATTCTAGTCAACTGTACTGTTATTCGTATTTTGTTTTCTGCCAGATCTTTCCTGCAGATTGTCGGTCTGATTGTGTGATTCGGGCTTGTGTACAGATTTTTGATGAGATGTACAGATTCCAGAAAACAACTGATTTTTTGCTTCATTTTTTTTCCTTAGAGAATGAATAGGATGGAAATATGTACCCCAATCTACTGAACTTCCACTCGACCGACAGACACCGTTTCACACACACTACCGCTCTACGGTTTAAAATCACTTTTGAATTTCATTTCATGCCATTTTTATGCAATTCACAAACAATACTGTCCATTTCACAATTAATGTAAGTGTATCAGATGATTTTTAAAGAATAAAAATGTTTATATTAAAGTCTATTTTTGTATAGAGGCTTATTTTGCATATAGTCTATTATCAGTAATTCTCAGTCCTCTGTCTAAATCTCCTGGTACGGCCGCCAATCCAAGTTAAGGATGTTATTGGACTAATTGGTTGTTAGGACACTCTTGCTCAATTGTGATGCACAGCTGAAAAACATTCTACTAATAAGTGAGTATAAAAGGGAGAACAACATTCTAGGTTAGTTTAGTATCTGAGGCATCAGCAGTTGATGTCTTGCTGACCGACTCAAAATGACCAGAAAGAAACAACTTTCTTTAGAGACCCGTCAGTCCATTGTTGTGTTAAGGAAGAAGATACTCCATTAAAACAAGAACATTTCACTGTGATCCCAAACGTTTGAGCAGTAGTGTACACTGACTCAGGGCAGACCCCCGACCATAACTGTAGTGTTGATTTTTTTGTCCATAGAGTCCCATTCATTTTTGGTCACCACCAAACATTACGGTTTTATTAAATCTACAGCCTTCAAACTGCATGTACTCTTTTATGGCAGATCCTTAATCACTAATTCATTGACATACTGACACACGCATCTACTTGTCGTTCATTCATCCCTAGTTCCTCCCATAAGGTCCCATTTATTTTTGGATAAACCCCAACATTGTGATTTAGTTCAACTTACAGCCACCAAACTGCCTGTATACTCACTCAGGGCAGATGCCCAACCTCTAATTCACAAACATACTGACCCACACTCCTTTATATGATTGTTAAAAAAGCTATTTTTCCAGACAGGAAGCTTTCAATTGTTTAGCAAAACACTTTATTTTTTTAAAATATTGATAGCATTAAAAGTACTAATCTTACCAATCTTAATTCACTACAAGTAATGGTTTTACATTTATCAGTGTGTTTATTTAACCCTTTCCAAGCTTTTCTTGTGTCAACCCAGTATTATTTACAGTTATTATCTAATACCTACTTGACTACAGGATTGCTGCTAAAGGAACTGAATAAGTTTGTACAATATCCAGGAAAAATCTGGAACTAAACTTTATTTTTAAACTAGCTCACAAGATATTATCTACCTCTTATGTTATTAATTGGGTTTATGCTTATTTGCCTCTGTTCTAACGATATCTGGTGTTCTCACTGGTGAAAATACACTGATTGCTACAATAATGTTTAGACAATGAGCTCAGGTGCCTCAGGTATAGAGTTACCGTAGTGTAACTCTATAGAAACTTCAGCTATTAAAACTGTAGCGATCTACTACCTCATTTGACTAAGCTTGCTGATTTGTGTGTGGTATTTTGAGGTTACTCTACAGTAGCTAGAGGTGAAGGCTATTAGCTGGTAGAACTTTCTGCTTTGCTCTGTAAATCAGATATTACATGTGAAAAGTTATGAAAGTCAAGGCTAAGGTAGAAGAATGAAAGATCATGAAAGACAAATTAGAGTTGTTGTTTGTTTTTATTATTATATATTTCTGATTATACAGAATATGGATGGCATCAGATTTTTAGATGTAGCTGGACATCAGAGTTGATATATAAACAGTCCATTCTGTGGCAAACTTCTTGAGAACCAAAAATAAGGAGTAGTGAGAATTTTATTTAGATTCTATCTCCTCATTTAGCCTCTCACCTCTAATGCAAACATCATCCAATCACACACACATGCAAAACAAGTCCTGTTCTGCTAAAATAACCAGCGACGTGGGTGGTTGTCTATGGTGGCACATTAGTCATTTTTAAACTGAAAACTGCCTTCACTTCGCTGGCACAATTACCCAGACCAACAGAAGCAGCTTCCGTTTTTATAACCCAACATCCCGGTTTCTCCTCTCTGGCGGGGGTGTATGAAGCTGGAAGGCTTTCTCAAAAAGCAAAAAGAAAGGCAAGAAAACACGGCCGAGAATCGGAGCCCAGAGCCGAGTTGAAATAAGGTTAGTGATAATTATAGAGAGAGAGGCGTGTGAACACAGAGGCCTATCTCCATCATCACCTAAAAGGCCCGAGGGAATTTAATGGCGCTGGGTCAAGAGGCTAGCATGAAAAGAAGGTACAAGTGAATCCAAGCAGTCTGGCTTTGGCACGGATCGCTGTACTCAAAAGCATTGTCCGGTTGCCCATGTCCAACTCCCATGCCGTCGTGGAATACAATCTACAGTATGCCACTCATGTGGTGGGCTCGCTATTGTGGAATACTATCTACAGTATGCTAGTCCTGTGATGTGCTCTTGGAAAGGAACTTACCAACACACTTACTACAGCATGGCAAGACGACACTGGTATGGGTTATGAGGTGCTAAAATAACATTGGAAACATCCTGTTATGAGCTCTTGCACCAGAGCCATCATACGTCAGATACTTCTATCATGACAGCAAATGGTTAGAGGGAACAGTCTGACCTGGGCAAGAACATGCACCATTTTTCTGATGCTAGCTGAAGAGAAACATCAAAGGAGAACATGACACCTGTATGTATCCTGTGTCATCTCAGAGGGAGAAAAGCCGTGAGGGAGCTTTTAAAGGCGTCAATTTCGGTTTCCTATGACCTATAACTGTAAACATGTTTCTAACCCCAAACCAAGCAATCGCACCAAACTGCTCTGAATGACTTGTTTACATATCAGTGAACTAGCTATTCGATTGGTTATCTCTGTCATGGCAAATGTCCTGTGCTTTCATAGATTATTTGTTTTGTAATTAAACAGTGTCTTGACAGCCGGGTTTCAATGCCTCATGTATATAAATACAGAATGTAATTCTGTGCAATTAATTTAAACACTATCTTAAACTAAAACAAATGCAAAGGCAAATTTTGAAACATTGAGACATTGTATTTATTTTTTTTAGTTTTTTTGTAAGCCCACCTTGAATTAACAGCACATTTAAACAAGGTTCAGTACAGATTCACATTTACCACTGTGGGCAGGAGTAATTAGATAAATAACTCCTGCCCTGTACCTTTTCACAAATGTGTAAAATGCCTTCTATAGTCGGTGTCATGGCTGCCCATATGCAGTACTGTGCAAAAGTTGATATATTTAAAAGCTATTTCAGAAAACTTTTATTTCTTCACCAAAACACCTTATTTTAAAATATTTATAGTATTAATAGTACTAGTAGTATTGATACAGTACCAACACTAATACATAAGTATGGGTAAGACTTTTGTACTGTAGTGTATCTCCATAGAAACCCCAGCTGTAGCGATCCACTACCAAATTTGACTAAGCTAGCTGATTTGTGTGTGGTGACATTACGCTATGGTGGCCAGAGGTGAAGCTGGTAGAACTTTCTGCTTTACTTATAAATCAGATATATTACACATGAGAAGTAGTTATGAACGCTAGTCAGGGCTAAGGTAGAAGAATGAATGGTCATGGGACATTTTATTGTTTGTTGGGTTTTTTTTAATGTATGCCCACTTTGAATTTGATGCTGGCAGCACGTTCCATTAAAGTCGGTACAGATTCACCTTTACGGCTGTGTTCATCATCTCTTCTTTCAACAACCACCTATGAGTGTTTGGGAACTGAGGAGATGATTGTTGTAGTTTTTCTTGCTTGATAGACGATTTCAGCTGCTTAGCAGTTTGTGGTCTCTATAAACCATATAGCCTGGTTTAGCATTTAGCTTTTATTACAGAGCCATGTTGTTGTAATACATGCAGACTGTAGTTTGACATCTTGTAGAAAGAAGCATGTCTTACCTGTAAAAAGAAGAAGAATCTGGATGGCAGCATGTGTTGCTCCCAAACCCATTTATGTCGTTCAGCATTAGCGTTGTCCTCACAGATGTGTTATTCATCCATGCCATGTGCACTAATGACCTTCTTCCCAACCCATCATGGATGCTGGATTTTGAACTGGGCACTGATAACAAGCTGGATCATCCTTTTTCTTTGTAGCCTGAAAGAAGTGGTGTCCATGTTGTCCATCAGAATCGTCCCTAAAATCCCTGATTATGACCCTGTCGGAACTACATCCACTATGTTAGCGTATTTAGTTCATATGTGTTCTACAGTGTCTTATTAGGCTAGAATGGACTTGTTGCATCACTCTGTAATAGTTTAATAGATCAATCACACAACAGTAGTTATGAAAGACTGTATAGGTATATTATGGACAGGTTGGTTGGTTGAAGTGCTGTACAGCTTGCTGAGCCTTATTCTTTCTTGTGGCAAGAGCAGTAGCAGTTTGGCAGTCCTGCACTGGTCTGTCAGTTACAACCACTACTGGGCAACAGCAGTGACCTAAATGAATGTGGTACTTGGACAGAGTCTGTGTGTTGGGTGTGTGTTGGATGCAGAGATGAACTTAATCCTCTATTTTTTTATACCCTGAACTGACCATTCAAACTCACGAAAATCTTTATGTTATATTTAAACTCTGCAAGTATTGTAGTCAAGTTGATTCCATTATTAAGTGGTTGAAAAAGAAATCTCGAAACTCTCAAAGGAATATTTTCCAATCGTGAGTTCTCTTCTCTGTGGTATCTTGGTGGATATAGCCGAGCTCACTCTCTTGGTTGTTAAGACTTCATAATCTGTACTAAAGACCATACATGTTAGATTAATACCATCACAATTAGGAAGTGACAGCTGACTCAACAAATATGGATACCTTTCAATTCCAATGGGACCAATTCTTTAAGAAAGAACATCACTTTAGGCCTTCTGGAAGTTCTAGATATAAAGTTTGTAGTCTTGCATCGCATGTGAACTGCTTTAGCCTTGTAGCTATAATAAAAAAGTTTTGATAAACACAGCCAAAGAACTTTCTCTCTGAGCCTGACCCAATCTAATCAACAGCACCAAGAGTCTAAACTTGACCCAACAAAAGTTCTCTCTAAACCTGACCTGATCCAATCCACACAATCAGGTTTTGAGACTTACTTTTAACTGTACTTGTTAAAAAAGCTATACGGCATTTTACATTTTATGTTTATATATATATATATATATATATATTTATATAAAAAAATTGACTGGGGATGTTTACTGGGGTTGTACACCTCCTGTTGAGAATGGATGAAAATCCAATGTAAAACTAACTTTGACTGAGTGACAATGTTTGGGGAAAATTCTTCTCTCTTTAAGAGAGAGGACTCATTCACACATAGTTGGAGCTTTAGAAACACCTGCGCGATGCTTAGAGGAAGTAAGAATCCGTGAAGGGCAAAAGGTTGAAATACTTCCCTGCGGTTCACGGATTCATACATGCCTTTCTGTGATGGCTTACACGAAAAAGACTACGGGGTTCTTCCTACAGAGCTGCCTGTGAGAAGATGTGTGAATGTGTGTGTGTGTGTATGTGTTTATGTGTGGTCTGAATGCATTGCCTCTGGCAGGGGATGCTGCAGCAGCCTGTTCCAATAGATCAAATGGAAACTGGAAGCTGGAAAGATGTGGCGGCTGTGATATAACTGGCCAAATCAAATTCCACTTCCATTTAGAACCAAGTTCTTGCAATTCTGCTCTTATAAAGCGTACATGGCACCTAACACAGTTTTACTGTACAGCCTGGGTGTTAATCATGTTTTGGAGACTCCAGGTCTAAAAATGCTCAAACATGAACAGAAACAGACTTTACCATTTAAACATTCCTCCACTCCACAATCACTCCACTTACCACATAGATGCACTCTGTAGCTCTACAGTTACTGACTGTAGTCCACCTGTTTCTCTGTACACACATGTATATCCCCTTTCACCCTGTGGTGTGTTAGTGTGTGTTGTGCTGGTGTGAGTGCATCAGATACATCAGTGCTGTTGGAGTTTTTAAACACCTCAGTGTCTCTGCTGCATTAAGAATAGTCCACCAACCAAAGCTATACAGCCAACAATGTCCTGTAGGCAGCGTCCCGTGACCACTGAAGAAGGACAAGAGGATGACCAACACAAACTTTGCAGTAACAGATGAGCTACTGCTGAGAACTCCAGCTTGTATCCTTATTCAGAGATGCATCTTCAGTGATCTGTCACTTCTAAAATATGTTAGTGGTTATTTTAATATGTAAGGCTTCCTGTCCAGGTGCTGAAGCCCTAACCGATAGGACAGCTCGCTTGGCTGTAATCTACCTACATACTACATGAAAAACAATCAGATTGGACATTTTTTTTGTTGGGTGTTGTATGAGTTTACTTGTCTTGTTTTAATCTTTATCTCAACCATAAAAAGGGTATTACTATATTGCTTGTTTTCTGGTTTAGACCAGGGCAGCTAAACTTCTGCATATGACAGTATTAAATAAAATGGTATTAAAATTATAGACTGGTATTTTTAGGTTTCCAGAAATAATCAGGCCTTCTCTAAAGACCCAGAAGGGTCTAAGGGTTCCCCATTTGGTAATTTTCAATGTACAGACTTACAGAATTTACAGATTATATATTTTAGGATTAATAGATTACCAGTTTTCAAATATGCATCTCCAAGTTAACTTCTTAGAAATTATTTTAATTTTAGAAGCTGCACATAGCATATTAATTTTCTTATTTACCTACTAACAAACTAGGCTTATGTCACAGAAAATGTTTTTTTAAACATTTGTATCTTATGGTAGCACATAATTATGATAGTGGATGACATATTTTTGCATCTTAGTGTCTTTTTAATCACTATAAAGGTCTGGAGGACTGTAAAAGCCAAGTACCAGCGGGGTCAGCTGTCTAGGAATCCCTCCCAACGCACACACAACCTCTAAAACCTTTTTTTCTCTGGCCATCTGTGCCTTCAAAGAAAATCTCGCCATCTTAACAGTAGGGTCAGTAGGTTCATTTCTCTCCAGCTTCCAACAGCGAGGCTATTCTTGCTGTTTTAGATCACAGCTCCAACAAAAGAGGTCTGTGAGCTTGAAGCAAACTGTTCCTCACAAAAACTCCCAAATAAGATTTAGTGCCAATCCCAAAGTTTAGGAAACAACGAAATCATGAAGCCTGAGCCTCTTTGCCACGCTAAGCTGTTAACGGCTCCTCTCGCGCCACGCTCTCACGCCGTTTGGCCAGCACACAGAAGCAAAATCCAATTTTAGGCTAATGGCTTTCGGTGGAGCCACCACACTGTAAACAAAATGAACCTGCTGCTGTTTGTGGCTTTGTGGGTCACGGCAGGAGGTGCGGGGCGTTAGTCAATACCAAAAACATGACGAATGAACTTGCCCTAATGGGAGGAAAGTTCTTGCCAAGCTTCTTTGCAAGAACCGACTTGCAAGAATACAATAAGAAAGAGCGCACCCATACGGGGTTGTTACTGCTGGGCCTGCTGGAGGCTGCTAATGAACGCAGAGATACACTTTTAGATCTGTGCAAATCACAGACTTATCTTTTGTTTATCAGAAACTGTTCTGTTTTCGAAAGTTTGTGGCTCTTAGAAACAAACTCTTCTCAGGCACCTCAGTAATTACTTTGAATGTAAGATAAAAAAATAATTAAGAAATCTGTCTGTTCAATTAGAAAAATAGCAATAATTGAAATAAATAAAATCTTTAATGGTCTTTGTGAATAAAATTAATCGTTATTGAATAAAATAAAGCATAAGACAACATCATAACTGACCCAAACGATAA